>BGPR01000568.1:482483-499038 GCA_013235015.1 Araneus ventricosus | reverse complement strand
TGCATATTGTTGGTCACTAGAACCGGCGGAGTTTCGGTGTGTTTAGAGACGGGAGATCTGTTCCAAGTTATCAGACCAACCGATTGATCGTTACACCCTTGATAACTACAAACGCACTACAATAGGCGACTACTATGAAAACGAATTTCATGCAGTGTACCAAACATTGATCTACTGAAACAAATGTTATTGTAATATTTTTGTAGCCGCATATGAGGCTATCATAAATAGCAAATAAATACGAATGAATGTTTGATCTGCCATAAGAAACTGCACCAAATGTTGAAGAAAAACACCATAATTACAGTCTTGCTCTTAAGTAAAGTCAGTCCTATATGCTGCAGTTTCATTTAGCTAGATTAACATGCTTTTTTAAAAAAAATTTTGTTTAATAGATCAACAATTTTTGGGGAGGATTTCGCAACTCTTGTCGAAGTTAGGCTACAAAATTTTTCATGCTGCAGCATGACGTTGACGGCGGATCTACTGTATCTTAGTTTCATTAACTGGTGAACCTAAGATATCATACATCAGACGTTATTAAAAGTACGCAGTGACCCGAAGAGCGCCGGAGTGCCTAAAGAATTTGGAGAAAACATTATTAAAATGATCTGGCTAGTCACAGGGTTACTGATTGGGTCTGCTGCCTAGATTGCCTAGTGAATTGCTAAAGCACGCGCCCTCAGAATGAATATATATATATATATATAGAGAGAGAGAGAGTGAGTATAAATTGTATATACTTTCTATTCGTTTATTAAAAAAATAAATAAAAATTGCAAAAATTCCTCCACGAATACCTCTCCGACTCTCTTTAAAATTAACCTTGAAATGTGTGTATTTCACATCAAAAGCTACAGTAAAGGAATTCCTTCAAAAGACCATTCAAGTTTGCACATGTAGGCCTTACAGCCAAAATCAGCTTTGATTAGCTAACCTACGTTTTAAAAGTAAAGATCTAGAATATAGCAAAGTCTATTTCTAATACCAATTTAAATGCCATTATAAAAGGGAATCGGGCTTCTGAAAACTTGGCCAGTACTAATATTGGTTGTTAAGAAGTTGAGAGAGGGAAAAATGGGTTCTAATAAAATTTTGAAAGAGAAAAGAAAAAAACCCGTCTTCATTTATAATAATGCTAAAAAGAATGATTAATGTAATTGTAATTGGAAAAATGTATTGACAAGTGAACACCCATTGATTGATTATTCGAAAAAAGTGCTTAAAGAAAAACAGAGCTCCATCATATAGCGTTTGCAGATGACGCCACACAAAAGAGTTGTAGGATGAAACTAATGATTTTGCCGTAACAGAATTGTGGAAAAATCATGCTATAGGCAGGGAATAATAGCTAGTTCTGAAGTGAATAATTCTGTGACAGTTTAAGTCTTTTTCCCTAAGGTTCCAAGCAAAATTCCATAAGTTAACAGAGTTCCAAGACTGGTAATTACAAGAGGTCTCTCCACAACATATATCTTCCACAGTGATAGGCTGTGATCTTGCATCAAATCAATATCCAACTTTGCTCTTTCACCGTCTTTCCGTGAAAGTTTGCTTGATAAACCTTGCATGATCTGTCTAGCGTTTTTGGCAGTTTCATTAACATGAATAGCTGATATCATTAATGTTAACTGAAATGTTAGATAGAGAGTAATGGAGCACATCATGAAAGAGCAAAATTCTAAAGATTTAGTATCTCCATCCCTTCCCATCCAAGTATATCACGTCCCATCCAAGGAAAATCCCCGAATTATTATCTCTAGAGGGATCGATCCAGAAAAAATCCAAGATTGTAATTTGTGGTGGTTTGGTCCGTCGTTCTTACAAGATCATTTAGTAGTTTGTCCTTGTGTTTGCAGTGATATCAACGATAATGAGCTACCAACGAGAGTTCAAGAAAACTCCGACAGATCCAGTGTGTCTTGTGGTGCAAGCTCAAGAAGTGTTACCTATAATCAACAACTGTTCTTCATTTACCCGACTTCAACGAGTCATCGGGTGGTGTGTGCGTTTCGTTAGAAATGCAAAAAATTCTTTGCAACCAAGCAAGGGTAACTTAACTAGCCCTGAGTTATTTAAATCATTAATGTGTTTGGTGAAAAACTTACAAGCAAATCGTTTTGCTCAAGAAATTCAGTGTCTCAAAAGTGGTCAGCAGCTACCTAATTCAAGCTCGTTAATAAAATTATCTCCATTTTTAGACGAGCAGGACATTCTACGTGTTGGTGGCCGACTGAAAAACTCCAATTTGTCTATCGAAAGAAAACATCCAATTTTGTTACCCTATAACAATCACTTTTCGGATCTAATTATTAATCATTTTCATGTTTTGTATCTCCATACAGGTGCAGAAGCAATTTTAGCCAATATTCGTACAAAATTCTGGTTAATAAATGGTAGAAATTACGTAAGAAAAATTATTAGAAAGTGTATTCCTTGTCTAAAGGTAAGTGCAAAGGGTAGTAATCAAGTTATGGCAGATCTTCCCAGCTCTAGAGTAAATATATCAAGAGTATTTACAAGGGTCGGTATTGATTTTTGTGGCCCATTCAGTATTAAATTGCTTTCAGGTAGATTTAAAAAATCGTATAAATGTTATATATGCATATTCATTTGTTTTGTTGTAAAGTCAGTTCACCTAGAAATTGTAAATAGTTGTAGTACAGATGCCTTTATAGGTGCCTTAAAACGATTTATTGCACGTCGAGGAAAACCTAGTGATATTTATAGTGATAATGGCACAAATTTTGTAGGAGCTAATAATGGGTGAGAAAATATTTAAAGAAAATGAAATTGTTTTGGTTAAAAATGAAGATAATTCTAAAACACTTAATTGGAATCTTGCAAAAATAATCAATGTTCATGCAGGAAATGATAATGTAATAAGAGTTGTAACAGTGAAAACAAACAAAGGCATTTATCAACGTCCAGTAAACAAAATCATAAAATTACCTTTCTGTGATTAACTATCAATAGGTATTGTATATTTATATCTGTGTTTATATTCATTATCATATATTTAATTGTTCGAATGTTTTATGTATTTCATTACAGTGCTAATCCGTGAATACATTGTGTATTAACAATTTCGTGTAGTTTCCATGTGTTGTTGCGTAATAAATGTGTATTAGTGTTGCATGTAAACATTGCAACGGGGCCCAGGATGTTGGCGCCTTTGAACTGTAAATTGGCATCTTGGCGATCAATGGTTGCCATAATATGTGAGCGCGCCAATGCGCACCTTACTACGCACTAGTCTTGTCTCTAGCTTGTTGAAAACCATGTATATAGTTCTGTGTGTGTGATCGTATAATAAATGTTGTGATCGTGAACAAGGGCTATGCTTCCACTTTCTTATTCGACGGACATTAAAATACGAATTCCACTCCACTGCTCTCCATGAGTTTTGGACGGAGACACTAGGCACCTAGCTACTGTTCTGATGAGGCTCCAAATTATTCCAGCCCAGGCGCTCTAATTTGTCAAGACGGCCCTCTGGGTTAAGTCGTCTGATTTAGAGTCATACATGATTTAAAACGTCTTATCAAGCATGAGACATATCGTGAAATTTTTTAGGCTATTGTTCGATAATCATATATTTCCTTATTACCGTTATTATTACGTTATTGTACGGTATCCTATGATATTTGAGAAATATAGCGCGAACAAGAAGATAAATCTACTAAATTCCACGAAAATAGATAAAATTCAATCGATCTGCAAAATTACTTTTATGTACACTGCTGTGAAGTTATGCATATATAACAAAAAGGATCGTATAGTGGTATTTAAGTTGAAACAGTTTACTTTATTTCCTCCCTTTTTTTTGACAAAAAACTATAAAAATTTATCAATTATAATTGCATATTAGACTTAAAACTATCAGATTATTTACTTCACAATAACACCAAGGTCAACATATATATGTATATATATATATATATATATATATATATATATCTTACCAGGCCAGTACCTTATTCAATTTGCTCTAGGCTAAATAAATGCTCACAGACTAAATGAGCTATAATAATTTATGTTTATTAACATGCCTAGATTAATACTTTCAATGGAAATTATAGTCGATCGACTTCTTTACTCACAAATCTAATTGATTAAATACGTTTGATTTACTTAGACATAACAAACACAGTTACATAAAAAAAATGTATGTTCATAATATGATACGGCTACATGTGATAAACCAAAAAAACTGATTCACTAGATTTTGTCCTTTTGCCTTACAGCAGCCAGAGTTCCGCTTATTATTTCTTCACGCGTCTCAATAATCCCGTGATTGAACATGCCTCAGCAAGAGGTCGGCTTTCCTTTTTTATCCTTTCAAAATTGACAAAGAAATTTAAATCTACACTCCGCTGTCTTTAAAACCTTCAGCTTCTAATGTCCATAGGTACCAAGGAGAAACAATAAAAAATTCAAAATGGGTACTTAACACTGTGGCTCTGCAGCAGCCTCTAAGGTAGCACCTTCTGGCAGGGGAAATCATCACATCGACACCTGGAATGCATGGATCCACTATCGCAGCGTCATCTGCCGACAAAAAAAAATCATCTTCGCAGGGGACCTTCAACTCCCGATCTCTCCAAGAGTCCCGTTTACCTCCTTCGATGATGTCCAGCACCCGAAAGCTAAAAGAACTCCCTCCGTCTGTCCTCCCCCTCCAACCAAAAGGCCCGCTTTCCTACGTCACAGGCAGCTACGTCACTTCCCTCTCGAACGTTCTCCAAAGTTCAGGACCAGATATTTCGTCACCTCACAGCAAAATTTCGTCATCCACTCGTATTTTCACTGCCGCGTGACTCAGCAGTTTTTCACCGGGGCCATGCTTCGCGGAGAAACGAAGACCCACTGGAGCAGGGGAAAGGGAAAAGGAACACATTTCATCTCCCCTGCTTTTTCATCTCTTGGCATAAAAAAATTCTCATTTCACACACCCAGGAATTTAAGACAATTTAGTCACTATTTAAATAAAGCATAAAATGACAAAAATAGAATTATTTTAAAAAAATCTTTTAAGCGATAAGATATTCAAATGTTAGATAAAAGAACAGACTTTGAGTGTTTTGATTAAACGGATTTAGAAGAAGGAAAAATAATTGAAGTTAATAATTAAAAATTTAGTTGTTAATTTAATTTAAATGTTGTGGGACAACACAACAACACTGCAAATAAAGAAATTTATTTATGAAATATTTCTTAAAATTTATTTTTTAAGTTACGGCCCTGTGAGATAGACGTTTTAATAAATTTGATTGCCTTTCGGTAGATTGATATTTCATTCGGTTAAACCCTATTTAAAATTCATTTGGATGGGAGTTATAATATCTAGAAGCTTTACAGAAATTCAAATTCCTCATTTCCTATAAACTTACACTCATATGTTTAGACTATAGAAAATTCTTTAACGGCATACAGAATAAATAAAAATCAAATTTAAGCTTTAGAGTCTTTCACATGAACTTTACAATTGACCACTAGATGGCAGCACGATATTATTATTGATTGATCAGAAAGAAAATGCGAGTTTCTTTGGGTTCCAGAAGGATAGAATAAAATCTTTAAACACCTAAGTCTCGCCCCGTCATTTCGACTTGCATCGAATTATGGCATTTTTAGGCTTATAAACTAAAACTGAATCATTAATTAGTTTTATAATTTGACACAAAAATTACGTAGAATCCATAAGCATCCCAAGTATTCTGTGCCTTCTTAGATGAATGCAAACGAGAGCCCCTTTCCAAAACAAGAGGGGTCATCTTATTAGATAGGAAAAAAAAAACCCTTGTTTTTTTTTCAATTAGTCTAGAGAAACAGTCGTTTCTTACTTTTTATATAAACAATTCATGAGATTTTGTGATTGAAGAATCGTAGCAATTACAGAATATTGTTTAAACGAAATTGTTTGTGTTGCATATCTTTTGTAGGAAGACATTGAGAAAGAACAACTAAAAATAATGATTACAAAACTAATGAGACTGCAATTAAAACTACTTAATTATTGTATCACCATCGAGAACACACAACTGTAAAAATGTTCTGAACTCTAGTACATCAAGACGGGATAGAAATATCGATTAAAAGATCCTATATTTATAAACATAAAACACGGGAAGTTAAAAGCGTATGAAGCAGTTTTTGCTTATTTTTGAAGTACCCAATTCAGAATATTGTTTGGGTGATGAATCGCAACAATTTCTACTTAAAAACTCTAAAGTATTATTTGGAAGCAAACATTAAGAAGGAAATAATTTCTACAACAACTACAAATCTTCATCAAAGAACAACATGAAACTGAATTAATAAGATGCGGATAATTACAAGCGTTAATATGAGACAGAATTATTACTAATTATGCAGTTTTTTTCGAGTTAATACTCAAACATTTTATGAAAAAAAATCCCTAATTGATTATTTTTTCCTAATTAATAAATTTGAATGAATATTTTCTTAACCATATATATTTTCTGCATTTCAAAAAAATAATTATTTTTAACAGTGCATTAACAAATGGTTATACCAGAGGTTCGCGAAGTGCGCGCTTCGGAGCCTTGGGTAGTCTCGACTTCCTTATAGGGAGCCGCGAAATAGTATATATA
The DNA here is from genome assembly GCA_013235015.1 of Araneus ventricosus. NCBI lineage: Eukaryota > Metazoa > Arthropoda > Arachnida > Araneae > Araneidae > Araneus > Araneus ventricosus. Next base: position 492,421 of record BGPR01000568.1, on the reverse strand, counting down.
TTTTTCCTAAATTTACTCACACTTTTAATTCAGCATCATACACTGCTGACCAAAAATAATGCACAATTTTGAAGGTGCTACAAAAGTGGAGTTAAAATGGATACCATAATTCTCAATCAGTTGCTGAAAATCATGGGTCATAATATCGTCGGAATTCACAATTTACATTGAAGATTCGATCACGAGGGCATTTAAAGGGAGATCAGAAAGGGATGAAGACAAAAATAGAGTTTGATCCATCTTTTTTCACAGAAAACTGGTAGCGAGATGTAATTTTCATCAATGGTTATGTTTGATGTGCATAATATTTGCTTGCATTTTCGAAAACACAGCACAAATATTCGGGAAAATATAAAGGTTTTCTTCAAAAATCCCAAATTTTTCCTCAGATTTTTTGCTTATAACACACACACATGCAGAGTTTTCCACCAAATTGTACTAAACTTACAGAACACTTGACAATATGTAAAAGAAGCATTGTATTAAATTTGAATATTACAGGAAATATGAGAATTTGTTATAAATAATTTTTTACTGCGCATGTGCGGCACGTAGCGTAAATATTTTTCATAACTTCAGAGCCAGATATATAGAGCAACTTATATAAATATTCCAATTCTATACCATTAGTATTCAGAAAGATATCGGCATTGCAACAAGGTGAATTTCGGTCACTCTAAGAGACGCTAAATGATGAGGTTTTTGCACAAACTGATATTTTTTACACTTGAATCTTCGAACAGGAATATTGAATTTTATGAATGTTGAATAGCCTGAATATTCATGTATACTTATAAATTAAATACATAATTTAAATTACAGTTCGTAGATTCAAGTTTAAAAAAAGATCAGTTTGCGCAAGTACACTCATCATTTAGCTTCTCTTAGAGTGTACCGAAATTCACCTCGTTGCATTGTCGACATCTTTCTGAATACGGATGGTATTCTATTGGAATTTTTATATAAGTTGCCATATATATATGGATCTGAAGTAATGGAAAAAAAATACGTTGTGTGTTGCACGTAAGTTTCGTACAATTTGGTGGAAAACTCTGCATGTTACAAACAGAAAAACATGTGGAAAAATTTGGTATTTTTTAAGAAAGTCGTCATATCTTCCCGAATATTTGTGCTGTGTTTAATAAACTGCATGTAAACATTATAAACATGAAACATAACCATTGATGAAAGTTACATCTCGTTATTAGCTTTTTGTGAAACAGGATGGGTCAAACTCCATTTTCACCTTCATCCCTTTCTGGTCACCCCTCTAAATGTCCTCGTGACAGAATCTTCACTGTAAAATTTGAGTTTCGACAATAGTATGTCCCACGATTCTCAGCAACTGATTGCCAACCACTGTATCCATATTAACTCCAATTTTATAGCATCTTCAAAATTGAGCATTATTTTTGGACACCAGTCTCGATATCAAGGTTGTGACTGGTGATAACTTATAAGAGATATATGCACGATCTATGCTAGACGTTACGCACTTCTTGTTCATACATCAATTGACATGGTTATGCTATAACAGTATGCTATTCTAGTAGTGATTTGCTCAGTTTTCGAATTCCCAATGCTCTTTAGCCTACAAAAACTTCACCGACAAAAGTCAGGACCAGAGCATTAAATATTGTTTGCTAGCAGTAGTTTTCCGTTCTGATTCTTCTGTTTTGCAATAAGTTAAGTGCGAAAAAGATAAATTTTCAATATATATTAACTTAATTTTCGTTTTCTTTAAAAGACGAATATTCACTCCTAAGGACAAAAGAACACAGAATTTTCATGTAATGTTTTTGGAAATGTATTCACCTTGTAGTCAATCTGAATAAGCTTCTTAAAATGTTTTCATGCCATGGTTCTAGAAATATCCACGCATAATGAATTTATTATGCATGCAATGGTACTTATTTCAAAGGCTTGAATTTTATCGGCATAATCCAGAGGTGTTCAATGATGCCAGTTGAGAATTTTCCCAATTCTTTTATTTTGGTATTATTGTTAGATTCACATTCAAATTCTCATCGGCTTCTCTAACTTAATTTTCTTAATATAGTATAACGTCTTTTGTGAAATAACTGAAAACTTCTTAGCTGTTTTATTTCAAAAATTAAATTCATGATCTGAAAATTGTCATTAATTTTTCCTTTTATGAAGAAATATGTAGCCTTTTCCCTTTCATAAATGAGTATTTCTTCCTTACCATCTTAGCTGCAATTAAGGCAATATACTGAAGTTTTATGTCTGTTCATAAAATGCAGTAATTATCACACGTTGACCCACTATGTATGCTCTCTATTATATTTATAGCGGAATTCTGTGTTTGGTTCATTTACTTATGATTAGGATACCCTCTATTTGGGCCAGTGAAATAGCAGACAAAGAAAGAATTTTCAATCCTTAAATTGCATCATATCTTCTTATGAGAAAAAGATTCATAGTTATTTTAAGGCATCACGCTGTCTTAACATTCTGGGAAGTCTGCACCTTTCACAGATCTCTCATCATATGCAATCTTGGCACTTTACAGACTGACGGTATTCGATTGGTTATTTTAGGAAAAACTGACTAAAAACTAATGAAGGCAAACAAGTGAAAGAAATATTATAAATATGATAGATTTAAATGCCTGTACACTATAAAACTGCATTTAACTCTCGTTGGTCCACAATGCATCTGATATATCGTAATTCTCCTGAGCTTCTGAATTTAATTCATTTACTTATAATTATGATACCTGCTATTCAGGCTGAAATAGCAGCCAAAGCCAGAAAGAATTTGAAATCCTTGATTACTTTCAAACCGTCTCTTCTAAAAAACTCCAAATGATTTTAAAAATAATATTAGGAGCACAGCCTTAGCATTGTGGAAAATCTGTATATTTCACAAATCTCGTATTATAGGCAGCCTTGGCACTTTACTGGTCTAAGGGATTCTATTGGCCCTTACGGACTAAAATTACGGACTAATAATATATGATAGACAGATAAAACTTTGTAGTTTATATTTCGTAGTCAAAGCAACACATTTGAATGAAGTCAGTTCATATGATAAACATCGTTACATGATCATTAATTCCACTACGATGTATGTGGTTCAACAATCTCTCAAGTATTCAGAAAAGATGTATTCTTTGGATTGCATATTCTTACAGAAGAAAGACGCTGACTAGACGCTGATTCGTCTGACTTGCAGCTCCATGCGACCTTTCACGATGACTAGATTATCAAAGTGCCCTTTATAAATTACTCTCTTCAGGTGATGCAACACCAAAAAACCGAAACGAAAGCGATCCACTACCTGCAAGGAAATACGTGCTAAATATCCGTTCGTCTGGTAAATTTTGCGCAGTTAAAAAAATTACATAATGACGACAACTTCAGTATTTTATATAATCGCAACTACAATTGCAAATGCCTATGCATATTTCACTCTCTGACTAGAAGCATTGTAAACTAATTGCAGTAAATATATCAACGATTCCAACGATTATCGCGATTGAAGTGGAATTCAATGTTTCTGTAATTATTTCGTCACGTTTGCTTCTTCAGTGTCATACTGCTGTTGGTAAAAGTAATTATATTATTTTTTTCATAAATCGAAATTTCATTGTCGGAATATCATATGGACCAAATCTAAATGCATTTGGCTGAAAAGATATTTTACAATCGAGCTCCAAACACCTCTCGTTATTTTATAACATCCTTGTACTTAAAAATAAGTATATAAGAAATGCATGAAACATAAACGGTAAATGAAGAGAAGAATTTTCACTTTAATCAAGTACTTAATTTTTCTTCTTCGATGTTGGGCTGAAATTTTCATCTTAATGACGTTTCTTAAGTAACGCTGTCGAATTATGACCAGTAACATGCTCTCTATGTAGAGGCGAAAGACAAGAACAGCTGTTTGCCAACGCAGTCTAAGTTTTTATGCATCGAAGCGGGTTTCTTCCTCTTCCCTCATTTGGAAACTGAAATTAAAGAATATTGTTGATCTCAATTTTATGAAGTTTTGTGATGCTACTCTCACCGCGAGACAGATCGATTTAAGAGAGTTTAAGTTACGGTAATTAGATTTTGAGTGGCGTGAGAAAAAAGTAAAATTGTTCGTAACTTTAATTTAAGTTGTGATTTATCGCATGCACAAAATATGATAATCATATATTGAACAACTATCATATTAATAAATGTAGTCATTAAGCAGTTTTATGTAAACAATTAAATTACGTATAATTATGTAATTTAATACAAAAAGAAAGTATTTTATGTATTAAACGCCGTTGTTAATAATAATGAAATTTATTTTTGAGCAGATATTGTCAGTTGACTTGAACGGCATAATATTTCATGAAATCTAACTAATTCACATTTTTAAAGCATATATTATCACAATAAACAATAAATCTATTGAAAAACAACTGAAAGAGAATGGATAAAATTACTGCAAATGTAGAATTGAAATCAAGTGTATAAGAGGTTTGGAGATCATAAACTTACATATCATCAATAATTCCTTCATTTCCTTACACTTCGGGAGAGTTCCCTACGCATTTAAAAAGAGAGGCTTTTCAGTTTTATAGAATTTCCACAATGTCAACCCGATTTATTTAAAGATAATTTTAAAGGAATTACGTTTATTTTCATGAAGATTTCAGGGAACCAACAAGTTAGGATAACAATAAAGTTTCTTGCAGCAACAGTAGCCTGAATCGCAGAAGAACGCAGGATATATAATAATCATTAAAATACATGAATTTACTAAAAATTTTGTATGAGAAAAAGATTAATGTGTCACATTCTTGATGATAAAAGAAAAAATGTAGCAAGGCCAGAATATTTCGATAAAGATGGAATACATGCAATTAGTACGGCAAAAGAACCAGGAAAATAAAGGAAATCGTCCTTCAGTGTCATTGTATATCTTAGTTCTTGATAGATCTATAGTATTCTCTTGCAATCACTTTTAACAACTAAAATACGTGATTTTGAAATAAATTGACTGTAACAACTGTAGTGTTGTCCGATAAATTGACTCTGTTAAGGACAACTCAGTACTATAACGCCACACAGGCGCAAACCAAGCAATAGAAACAAACAATGGAGACAATTATACAATTCAAATAAAGTGGTGACAGATATACACATATTTCACGAATGTAGCACAAAATTACTTATAATTCTTCATAAATTATTTCAATGCAATTGAGAAGGTTTTTAGTAAGAGCTAATTATCATTTATTGAGCTCTCAATTTTTGAGCAGTATCGAAATATTTTGACAGACTTTTTTTAGCAACAGATCAGTATGTCTTCTGGAGCGAATCGTGGAAGCATAAATAGACAGTTGCAGAAACGCAGCAAATAAAAAATCTTGTGTCGCTTTTTGAAGTGTTAATACAAGTTATAGAAATTAGGAAAACATATTTTGGTAAATTCTCCAACCATTTGTAAAGTTTAATTTTTTCAAGAATGTTTTAAGACAACTCATTGCTTTCAATCCTATCAAGTTAAAAAGGAATAAAATTGATACAAATGCTGTGGTGAAACTACTTTTCGAGACCATACACTGTAAAAAAAATCCCGTAAAATTTACGGTTTTAAACTGGCAGCTGGGTTGGGTGTGCAAAACCGTAAAAGTTACGAAGTAAATCCGTAGTCACAACGGTTTTTTACCGTATGAAATCAAGTTTTCTCCGTAAAAATTAAGTCATCGAAGTAAGTGACGTCATCGACTAAGTTGAGTTGCTTTTCTCCTTCTGTTCGAGTTGAGTTGAAATGTGCTGATTTCTATTATCAATTAGGAATATTAATTAATCAAGGCTTAATTATTAATTTCAATTAATATAATTTTTAATTGAACTTACTTGGACGATTTCGATGCAAGATGGTGACAAAACTTCTAACTCCTCCGAGACGGGGATCGAAACCGTGTTCATAGAAATAAAAGGTAGTCTCTCTAACCACTAGACAACCGGAGATTTCATAAAATAAAGAAAAAATAATCTATTTGAGTTTTAAAGTCACTATAGCTCTAGTGGCGCCACCTAGTGGTGTAAAAATCAACTATTGCCAGAACACATGTTTTAAGGTTACGGAGATGGAACCCTATTAAAAACATGAAATGAATGCAATAAAATTACATTTAAGAAAAGGGAAAGTTATCGTACGGAAAGCAATACCGTATGACGAAAAGTAGAATTTGAACTGACGGTTTTAAGCCGTTTATGGCTGGAGCGAACAACGGTGAAAAACCGTTTTGTCAACAAAACAGTTTTAAACCGTCAAATATACGGAAAAAGTCCGGGAAAAAAACGGATATTTTTTACAGTGTAGTAATGTAGTAACTGATGTCTTCTTTGCTCATATTCCAGACAATTGCCTATGATTTTGCCAGCAATTATATTGTTAAAAAAATATAGACATCAATTTAGCGATAATGAATAGGTGTCAAAGAAAGCGTTAATGTTAAAATGCTTAAAATGGATGAAATATGATTTTCACTTAATCAATTTTTCTTTTCAAGTAAACTGGAAACTTGCTTTTTTTATTTCTATATCCTCTTGAGACCCTGCATTTATTTTAATGGAAATTTTGTGTTTTATTTACAAAAGAAGGTGCCATCCATTCAAAGCCCTTCAATCACGCTGTCCAATGCTTTGAATAGTCCCATGCTACCGATTATTAATCTTTATATATAAAAGGCAAATACCATGACTCACTGATCATGAAATGTCCCAAACAACTGGGACCAGAAACTTGAAATTTGGCAGGCAGTTGCTTCTTGGATCTTGGCTCACTAAGAAAGGATTTTTCAAAATTTTAATTAGAATTTAAATATTTAAAAATTGCCTTAAATTCTAACGTTTTTCAGAATAACATCGTGTCCTGTTATCGCAAAACCCCCCATTTTTACACCATCTTAAAGATGCAAAAATTAGGTTTACAATGACACCAATCTTATTTCCACGCGACATTTTTAATTAATGTTTCAAAATGTATTAAAACATGAATTGTAACAATGTTTTTATTGTTTTAAATAAAATTCAAACCATCTCAATATTTCAGCAAATCTTTTATTCACGCACTTTTTCAATTGTTACGGTTGTGATAGTATAAACTGTTTTCTTGGGAAATTAACTCCAAAGCAGAATTTTCACTTTAGCATTGCTGAAATATTTTATAGCACCTGCTTCAAAGTAATATTTTTATAAAGCGTGGCAACAGATATTTGATTTCAGGTTTGTTTGTTTTCATTGTGTGTGAGGTACACTGAAATGATTTTTATTCTTTCTTGAAGCATTTAATCTCATGCTTTCCTGCCATTTTAAAATTATGAGACATTAAAACGTTTTCAAATATTTTTATATTGCATTATGGGTAATTTTTTATTATAATTTTGGTTAGGCTTAAGAGCACAGAACTGCCGCCAAACTTGAATTTCTTGAAGTGATAACTCATCAAATTTGATATTAGATTTCGCGCAGTTCAGAACTTATGGTAGTAAACCAGCTTAACGGTAGAGGAAGGAGCCGTAAAGTTGGTGACGGGGCATTTTCGTCTATATATATATAAAAGGCAAATACCATGACTCATGCACTCATCACGAAATCTCCCAAAACATTAAGCTTTGAAATTTGGTAGGTGGTTGATTTGGGGGCAGTAGGTGCTCACTAAGAAAGAATTTTATGAAATTTTGATCAATTAAAAATTACCTTACATTTTAACGTTTTTCCGCGATAACGTCGGAGCATATTGTCGCTCAAAAATTATTCTAACATCATTTTAAAGGTTAAAAATTAGCTTTCAATGCCACCAATTTCATTTCCATGCGAAGTTCTGTTTAATCTTTTATTTTCTGGAGAAACGGCGCAGCTCATGATTCCTCAAGGTCACAGTTCTATTTATAGCACGGGAAGGGAGTTGACGGTTGGTGACGGATTACTATCAAGGAAGAAATGCTACCCAGTCATAGTTCACACCAGTGGAAGTGAGTCGTTGGGCGAGGAAGGTCAGTCGGAAAACTAGCTAATTTTTTTAAAAATTCTATTGTCAACCCCCTATACTCCCGGGTCTTTTAGATGTCTATAAATGTTTTGCCGCCTCACTTTTTCCGCACAATTTGGCACCCACAGGTTCAAAGGAGGCGTGCAGCATGTTCGGCTTTCGCGACCATATTCATGATTAACCATTCTACCTATAAGTGATAGATGAATTGAGTGAGAGTTTGAAATGCAGTTTTTCAGTTTCGTTAACTGTGATGCATCATACAGAATTGTATCGCTGGCATTTTAAAATTTACGTCTTTATATATTTTACTATCTGTCAAATACAATAAAATATTCACTTTTTTTTGTTCATCTTTCCTGAATTATAGCGGTGAAACTGCGCGGGGAATGCTACAATTAATGCAAAATACAAAAATAAAAACCAATTTAAGCAGGCGAACCAGCTGGTCACCGAAGGCGGCTAGTTATATATAACACTGGGAAATAAATAAACTTTTTTCATTTGTCAAGGAACTTTTAACGCTTTTAGGGTATCTTGAGGCAGCTGATTTCAAAACTAATTTTACGTTTGCGAAATTAGCTCTAGTTTTTGAGATAATGCATATTATCAACATTTCAATCGTGTTTGCAGTAGGGTGGGCCGAAAAAATTAACTTTTTTTTCTTATTATACAGCGGGAAAATTTGTGAATTGATGAGAAATAAAGCATTAGCTATTAAGTATTCAACTTCTTAAGAGTAATCAATTTTATTTTATCAAAATCGGTCTATAACTTATTGTGACAGATTCATGTCAAAGTTGTCAAAAATGTGTGAAATTACTTCAATATGCAATTTTTAGTTCCTAGTCAACATCATAATCTTCACACATAATTTTGTCGATTGAATGCAGGAGGTCAATGTATATGCATAACAAAAGTCAAACAAAAAAAGAGAACTCCAACATCACCTAGAAATTATATTTTAAAGTAACAAATGAAAAATAAATACACACAGAGGAGTGGCCCTTGACGAAGTGCCAGGCAGGATTCTACTCTTGCTTTGCTTCAGTCGTTTTGTCGCTTAAGTTCAGTTAGTTTGCAGCATTTTTGTTGAATGCATTGCAAGAGGTTATTAGGTTTAAAAATATCAAATTTATTTATTTTATTTGTTTTGGGTAATTCTTGCAAAACTAAGCTCCATATCTAGAATATTATTTGTTAGTTCCGAAAGAATGCCAAGAAAATAGAAAGTAACAAAACTTAACACACCTTTAAAAAGACTTCGGCTACCAGGATATCAAAGTAATGTAACAAAAAGATCAAGGGATGTGGGGCACACATATGGTGGCAAATTACTGCTAGAGGCTCTAACGCGAATTGTAAGTAAGAAGAAGTCATATAAAAAGTTTTCCATGAAGTAACTGAACCAGGTTATTTAACTTTCCTTTTATTGGACTTAATGCAACATCATCATGTAATTTTATCATGCCATTATGATTCATCTATTTATTTGTTGAAATTCTTTTCTTTATTTCGTTCATTAATATTGTTTTAAATTTTATTCTTTAACTTACATTTGATATAGATTTTATGATTTATGAATAAATTTATTTTGTGATTTATATACTAATTACTCTTTAGGATTAAGTCGATTTATTGCATTGATTTAATTTTATTACTGGTTTGTATTTGAGATAGTCTCAGTGCGATTTGAGTGGTGCGTACATATTACTATTGAAATATAATTTTCACTTTATCTCGAAAACTAGAGACAATCTGACAAAAATAATGATGGATTTGGAATCAGCACCGCCTAATTATCCTAAAACTACTGCTTTTCCAACGAGTGACGTAACTGGAAGTTTGAACTTCTCCACGAATCCAGAGCAGGCATCTTCAGCCAGGACTCTTTGAATATCATTCGAGAATTGGTGGGAAAATAATCCAAA
>BGPR01000568.1:467043-482473 GCA_013235015.1 Araneus ventricosus | reverse complement strand
GGCCCGTGGAAACTGAGGTAGGCGTAATTTACTTAATTTGTTGATTTTACGTCTAAAGTATTGTGACATTTTGACTAGAATATTGTTGGCAAAAATTAGTGTAGACCACTGAAATTAATCATATTAATCAGTAAATTAATCAGACAGTTTAAATGCGATTTGAGTGGTACGTACATACTACTATTGAAATATAATTTTCACTTTATCTCGTAAACTAGAGGCAATCTGACAAAAAGAATGACGGATTCGGAATCAGCGCCACCGAATTACCCTAAAACTACTGGAATATTGTTGGCAAAAATTAGTTAATTATATTAATTAATTAAATTATTTATTATATCAATTAATATATAATGAATAAACTATTTATATATAGTATTACATAATCAAATCAAGGGTATTAATCTCGATTTTTGTGAAAATTGAAAATTATACTTTTGGGTTTCAAGAGGATATTCTTTTGTCAGAAATGAAATTCTATACTACGAACCTCTAAGTTTAATATACTAAATATTTGCCTGTCTGTGTAATGTAGTTTATTTCTGTCCCTCAAAAATTCTGATAGCTTTCTTCTTCGTTTGAGATGTACCATACGACAGTCATAATATTGTGACAAAATCGTCTTTTGGGTGTACGTGAATGCAGTCCAATAAGCAGGATTACAAAAATAAAGCTCTTTGTTTTACAGGTATTCTAAGCAAAGAAACGTAACACAAGTATTAAAACAGCACTTGTAAAAATTCACAACAGAGATTACCGTTAAATCTCAACACAGCGCTCAAAGGTTTCCTATTAGCTCACCAGCTTGCTTGCAGATCAAGATCCAACTAACTTTTCTTCGCTTGAGAGCTTGCCTTTATACTTTTCAACAGGAAGTAACTTCATTACGTAGGAAGTGACGTAGTCTCTAGAAAGTTCATGAAACAAGTAGAAATAGGTGGAAAGCTCGAGGTCCTTCTAGAAAATTCCTTTTGTCGCCAAAGTCGCCAACTTTGCCGCCAAGTCGCCAAATTTATCGCCAAGTTTGTCGCCAAGATTAGCATCTCAGGGAAACAACTTTACAGCTTTGAAACAATAAAAGTAAATTTTCATAACATATAATTTAGTATTTATAGTTATCTGTAATGTAATTATTTATAAGAATTATTTAATGATCATATTTATTTACAGTTGGACAATATATGATAATTTTATACCTTTTATTTACAGTTAATATACTTATTTTTTGTGTGCATTAAATGTTTTTTTAAACTTTTTAAGAACTTTTATAATAAACAAGAAAAATTTGTTTCAACAAATAAAAACTGATTTACCCTTAAATTTCCTAAGATATGGTAGATATATACAAGTGAGACTTTCATAAACAACAAAAAGTTTTTATCAGTGTTTCACGTTGCTTTCAATATGAACAGGAAATTCTTGCATTGGTCGAACGACCAATAAAAATTTATTTGCTTCATAAAATGTTCATATAATATTTGTACTTATTTGTATGTGAGACTCTGATATATAACAAACAAATGCAAGTGAGAGCTTGATAGGAAATAAGAAATTCCACCCGTAAGGGATATGGCATCTTTACTTAAGAAGAGAGAAATAATAATTAAGTTATAAATTATTTACTTAACTACTTGAGACACATAGAATTGCAAAATTAGAACAATTAATATAGATTAAAAAAATAGAAAATATTTACAAAGGAGGACATTTGGAGTTCAAGATGATACAGCTGTTATGGGCTACGCCAAACGAGTCTCTGCCAACTTCAGCGGCTTCCGATAGGTGGTGTGAGTTGAGTTGTTGAACACCTTGCACGCCGGCGTTACAGTCTTCCCCTCTGGTTGCGATGGCGTCCCAACGAGGAATCAGTCTCTACCAGGAGACTTATATTGTTGATCTTAGGTTTGAAGTAGCAAGAGGGCTGTTTTGTGGAAGGACCCCCTAGTTTTGAACCGCGGTCATATGACGAGAACGACACCTGAGCTAGTACCCCCTCTCCAAACTTTCGCACCACATAAGAGGTAGGACAGTTGGCCAGTACGTATGATTTAACATGCAAAAGGCCCCATTCACGCGGATCTTCAGTGCAATCGGGTTTCAAGCCTGTAATCCTCCGGTTCTGGAGTCGAAACCTTAAAACTAGCACCACCAGGACAAAAGTTCAACAGTCATACCAGCGTGTCCACTATGACATGGAATCTTAGAGTTTTTTTTATTTTTTTTCTGAGACACTCTCTACAGAATGGGACGGTAACAGGTGGACCATTTTGCGTATCGGTATCGTGTTCCTTGTATGGTGTGAGATATCCTCTCAGTTTATAATCACTTCTTCATACCCATTTAAAACAGTGTTGGAAGTGTTTCTCTGCTTATGGTAAGCATTGTTCTTCATTTTCTCGAAAGAACTGTGTCCTTATTGCTGAGACGTATGTCGGAAGTATTAGAAGATCTTTTTCAATAGGAATTTTCTGTAAGGGCTATCAGAATAATACCACATGCATCTTTTAAGGTCAAGAACCAGGCCTACAACCTGAAGGAAAACAAGACTTAAAAATGTTCTGTAACCTTTATTTCAGGTATAAATATGAATTTATTAGTTGATAACATTGATATTAGTTGGTATAAATCTGTTCTTTATTTGAACATTCGCTGGGGTGAAAAAGACTTCAGCATTAGTCTTTTTGGTAAAATTTATTATTGGTCATTGAATAATCTCGTACAAAACTCCTCCGGCAATGGTGTGTGTGGGTCCAGAATCACCACAGAAAATTCCATTAACTTGTTGATTCTGATAAGGAAAATAGCAATCAGAGTTTGAAAGCAAATGATTCGAAAGTTGGTTCAATTCGGTTCTGTCCCTTGAAGGAGAGCAGGTGGCATATTAATGGCTTGGTGATACCAAGTTTGTCACAACCATAACTGGTCACATTTTGTTCAGCAGTCTTAGGATCCACTGGAAGATTTTTTTAAAGAACGTGTTCGTAGCAAACACTCCAGTATTTTCCAGTATTGAAAAGTTTCTCTTCAGGATTTGAAAATGCCCGTGTTTTTTACTAATGTTTCACGTGCTTCAAATTGTTGTAAATATCGTGTCTTTCCAACAACTGAAGTGGTTCATTGAGTACTGACCACTTATCAAAAAATGACTTTTGTAATCTGGGCTACATTATTTTTAATTGATCAGAAAACATCAAGGCTGTCAGGTCTTCCAAAGCTTGACTTCTTGTTCGTCCAATATGAATTAAAACTATGTTTTATTTAAAAATGAAAATCCTTCCATGTGCTTTCCGGAATTATGAATTTTTATTAACAGTTATGAATTAATTATGAATATACAAAATTGAGAAAACTAAAAATAAATAAAGTGTTGTTAAGTCAGCATGGTTTTCAAATTTGCTATTCTGTCAATGTGGAATAAAATTGTTTATTTGAAAAGGGATCGTGTTTTAGGTTTCTGTGATTCGGTATAGGATTTAACATAAAACTGGCTGATCCCGCGCAGAACATCTGCGAACTGATATTCGAGCATTTCACTGTACACCATGCATTCCGTAGTTGATGAGAGGAGTTACGGTTCATTGAGACAGCTGCTTCTGCAAATCTGACAGATATGGCTCGATGGAAATTATAACTGTTAGTTAATGCATGCACCAAATGAAGAGAATTTATTAATGAGTAATATTAGAAAGAAAAATGTGAAAATATTTTTTGAAAGTTTTTATTTTTCAAGAATTAAACATAAATCGATTAAGCTGATACTAAAATGATGAAATAATTATGGAAGGCAAAAGACGGTAATGGCAGCGAGTGAAAACACGCGGAGAAAAATCTTGTCACCCAATCATCGAACCCGCAACGTTGGGTTAGGAATGTGATGCCTTGACGACTACGCTATCGGAGCGCGCAGATGTAAATTGAAACATGGGTTTTTATTGTTTCGACTGTCATCCATATCGTAATTTTGAATTTTAGAAATTGCTGAATTTTAGTAGATGGGAGGGTTTGAGAGATAAAAAATTTATTTGCAAGTTTTTGAAAGAACTTTTTTCTTAGAGAAGCTTAAGTCGCTGACTTAAACTACTTTGACGTTGACATTATCTGGCTCGCCTAAGCCCATATATTTCATTTCAAACTGATCTCTTTTGAATAATTTCATCCAAAGCTTCTTTATATGGTAAGAAATGTTGTGAACTTTATGTCTTATACTCATTTTTTGGGAGAAAAAGTTGTTTTACACCAGAACGAATATAGTAACAAACTATGGCCTTGAAGTTATGCCTAACATGGCGAAGCTATCTGTTTTGCTTTGCAAATAAACCGATCGTTACCATCGGCAAAAGAGAAATTAACCCTTTTTTGCGTCACGTACCTTAGCGTTTTTCACAGGGTGTTGCCGAATTCGAAAATCAAATTTAGAGGGGTGATAGTAGGCATCAAGAAGATGAAAAATAACCATAGAACATAGGGTCCCAAACGACGTTCAGTAGGTGAAAATCTCAAAAATACAGGGTGTCCGAGAATTATTGGAAACTGTTAAAAATTAATAAAAAGAAATATTAATGTTTCAACTACGAATTTTTTAAAAATGAAAGCCATTTTTTAAAGTTTTTTCCAGGTAGTTAACACGCCGGTTTTGTGATCCAGGAGGTCGTAAATTACTGAAAACGAAAAATTAGTTTAGAGCCATTATCTGCAAAAATATTAAAACTTGAAGAAAAATAAAAGCATTAAATTGTAGGGAATTTTGCACTCTTTAATTTGTTATAAACATGTAGCGTGAAAGCTGAAGAGTTTTTGAGATATTCAAGAAAATCAGAAATGGGCAACAGAAAATACGGATTGGCTTCTACTGATCGGTAGCATATCGATGTTGCTACCGATGTTTGCAGACGGCTTTGCCGAATTCGTCCATTTTTGCGATTTTCGCCGAATAAACGTCGTTTGGGACCTAATGTTCTGTGGTAATTTTTCATCTTCTTGATGCCTAGTATTGCCCCTCTGAATTTGTCGGTAGAATTCGGCAACACCCTCTGCAAACATCGGTATGCTACCGATCAGCAGAAACGAATCCGTGTTTCCTGGTGCCCTTTTTAGTTTTTTTTTGAGTATCTCAAAAACTCTTCAAAGTTCAAATGAAATTAAAATAAGTAATAATTGTTTAAATTCATTTTTTTCATAAATGAATTTAAAATTTGCGAGGAGGGTGAAGGAGAGAGTAACGCAATCTAATAGAATAATGGTTTTCGGTTTATACAGGGTGGTCATAAATTATTGGACCCATTTCAAAAACTAAATAAAAAAACTAATAATGTTACAACTGAGCTTTTTTTACATGAGAAAGCAAATAAAAAAATTCAGATTAGGTGGTGCATCATTAAGGATTTCTAAATTTTCTACAACGAGAAATTTCCATACCCAATGGCTACCGGTCAGCAGAAGTCGATGGGCATTTTCTGGTTTCCTTTCTTATTTTGTCTTGAATATCTAGAAAACTATTCAGTTTTCAAACAACAGTTGATTTATCAAATTAAAGAACGTAAAATGCCTACAAAGACATGATTTAGTTTTTCTTCTAGCTTTAATAGTTTCTCTGATAATGGCTCTGAAAAATGGGAGATGTCCAATAATTTACGACCTCCTACAAAACCATGACGGCGCGTTACCTATCTGAAAAAGAACTTATTATAATGCACTCTCATTGAAAAAAACGTAGTTGTAACATTATTAGTTCTCTTTTATTAATTTTTGAAATGGGACCAATAATTTATGACCACCCTGTATATTCAAATAAATTATTGCATCTCCTACATAATCTAATTTTTGGATACAACATTTTGCATGCTTAATATGTATCTCGTTTTAAGTATATTCGTGCATACATAATACACTATTTTCTCTTGCTCTTGCTGGATTATTTCACAAATTAAAGGAGATTTCCTTTTGAAATTTCAAAATGATGCCGAAATGTTATTCTTTTGTCATAAAATCAATCAATATATTTTACAGTCGGACACAAAGGCAACCCTTTTAAGCAATTATTTAGTTGAACTTTCAATTTTATAAATAGTTTGTAACAATTTTATGCAATATTAGGTGGATCATACAAAAACTTATGGCAATGTTCTTTCTCTGCTATTTTAGAGATTAATAACTTAGAAAATGGTTTCTCTTCGTTTAATAAGCCCTATACAACAAAAGCAGGGATAATTTTATGTAAATTAGTAAAAATTGCTTACTAGCAGTGACATTCAGTTTTAGTGATGTAATTGTATATTTCAGACTTTATATCGACGAAATAGTTAATAGCTATTAATTTCTACTCAGAAATAAGAATTTAGAAACGGAAAATTATGCTTTTCATTTACTTGAAAGGAAAATTGTTTGGATGAAAATGTTATTTTATCCATTTTAATATTTTTTTTTCTTCGGTCACCAAGTTATTATCGCAAAATAGACGTCTACAATTAGAGAATATAAAAAAATTATCAGTAATAAGAACACACAAAATTGTCTAGAAAATAAATAGTGACATTCAGTTTTAATGATGTAAGTCTATATTTTAGACTTTATGTTAACGAACTAGTTAATAGCTATTAATTTCTATTCAGAAATAAGGATATAGAAATGGAAAATTATGTTTTTAATTTACTTGAAAGGAAAACTGATTGGATTAAAATGTTATTTTAACCATTTTAATATTTTATTTTTTTCTTCGGTCACCGGGTTATTATCGAAAAATAGATATCTACAAATATTAGAGATTATAAAAAGGTTATCATTAAACAATAAATAGGATATCAACTGCATGGTACCAAATCATGATGACGTCGAAAAGTAGCTTCACCACAGCATTTGCATCAATTTTATTCCTTTTAAACATACTTTGGTTAAAAACAAAGCGTGGCCCTCAAACTATGGAAAGAATTCAACTTTGCGGATGGTTGACTTATTTTCCAAAATGTTTTTCTAAATTTCTTTAATTATTGTAATGTTGAAGGCATCGCGTATTTCTTCTATGGTATATTTTCTATTGCCGCTTTTCTTCTGAAAATTTAATTAATTACTTAATTTAATTAAAAGATTCTGTTCTAAAGGTTAATGTATATAAATATAAAACTGATGAAGGCAAATACGACAGCTTTTCTCCTCATGAAATCAATAACTAATTCCTTTCGCTCAACATAAAAAATTCTACTCTACAATAATAAAGATTGATAACCTTATCTGATGTAACAAGATAAGGAAGTCACACGAGCTTGAAAATGTGCACAATTCAAAATAAGATTAAAGAGGAATCAAGGTGGATTCCCGACTGTCGACTTCTGCAGGAGTTTCAACCGATTCTTATATTATTTCATCTTTCAGGAATTGAAGTATTTCATGAATTCATTAGAAGGAAATTAAGCACATTAAACATTTCCTGGAAAGTAAAAACTAAGTATGGAATGATTTTCTGTCTAGAAAAGTTTATAAAATTCATTTATTTTTTCCTTCATCTTGGAGAGTTGTCTGCTGAACTATTGTGGCTTATACTATTTCCAAATAAGATATTTGGAATTGCACGTCTGTTTACGACAGTATTGAGAGCAATTCTTTTTGTATCAATCTTCAGACAGCGAGGGAAGATGATTCAAGTTATAATAAACTTAGACGGATTATACCAAAGATATCCACAATGCACATTTAAAAATATGAGGTATCCTATCATTGCTTTCTTCTTTTTTGCAGAGGCATTATCAGTGTATCACAATTTTGAATTTATCTTCTTAGCAGATAGTGCATTGAATAAAGAAAAACTAAGTTTATGTAAAGAAATCGCATTTCCTCTTGTTTTAAATTTCAATCCTTCCAGATGCTTTCTGTTTATTCAAACTTTTACATTTCTCTACTACATAACAGCCGATGCCACCATTTTGCTCTTTATTGCGTACTACAGTTTAGTATGTTCTCTTATTGCAAATTTATTTGACCATCTGTTCGATCAACTCTATGACCATGACATTTCCAAATATTTTAAGAAACTTCTATATAACTACAGAAATATTTGGAAAATTGTCCAAAGTACAGATGCATATTTTTCTTTTCCAATCTTCATATCCGTACTTATAAACATGATTGGGTTATTCAGATTCGGCTATGTTATGGCATTTGATCGCAATATCTTACAAAAGAATGTCTGGCCTGGGGTTTGTGCTGGAATCGATTGCATATTGTGTCTGTTAATCGCGATGATATCTGCGACGATCACTAATGAGAAAGCTAAAATTGCCGGTAGGCGCTTAAAGTACAAAATTCTAAAATATAAAAAGGATTTGGCAATAGAGATAGAAAGAGAAATGATTCAAGAAGACGCCTTAACTCTATGGAAGATTTATGTATTTCATCGTGGACTTTTGATTGCTACTTTTGGCACTTTGTTAACATACGGTATTTTAATTGGAACATTAGGCTAATCTTCTAAATTTAAAGATTAGATGCGAGTCGGTGAACGTTTGTCAAATTTATGAGTTTCGTGATAAAGAAATTCTGTATTTTGAGCTCAACACCTGTGTGAAAATATTGATCGATGCACGTTTGTCAGTTTCATGAGTTTCACGGAAAAAATCTATATTCTGATCTAAATAACCCATTGAATATATCTCTTTACTATAATAGCTTTGATAATTTTTTCAATAATTGCAATGATTCTGAAACTTTAGTGAATCGTATTCTTCTGACAAGCGAAATATCAGGAATTCTATTTGGTTTACCTTTATGTAAGTAATTTGCGTTGTATTGTAGGCAAAATAATCACTGATACTTGAATTGGGCGAAGGGAATACAGAACACATTTTCAGTATGAATCTATGTACTGTCATCAGGATGTGTACAGGAAATCAACATATTCGTGTACATCTATGTACAGTAAACCAGCATACAGACATGTGTGATTGCTAAATGTACAATGGCTGCTCATTCAATTTTTTTGTTCCTCTTCTCATGTTATTTATAATCTAATACAGCAGCAGACATGATCCCACATATTTCAATAATTTGCCAAACTCATGAATTGAAGAAAAGTGAATTACAATGTCCATTTCAAAATACTCTCATGCAGACTAAAAACGTGGCTTTAACATCACTAAACGAAATCCAATGTTCAGAAAGTAAAGATGTTAATTGCATCATAATAGTAAACGGAGAGCTTTCACAGTCGCTGTGATTTCATCTATTTTGGAATTTAAAACAATACGACTTGTCTTCAAAAGTGATTGCTTACATATGTTGCAAATCTTACGAAACACGGATTTTTATCGTAATATTTAAAATGCACTCCGGTAAGGCTAATTACTCTTAATACAGGATTGTTCGTACAGACAGTTGATTTGCAGAGCGAGTCCTGATTCAACATATGCTCCTACTATTAACCTAATAAAATTTTTTGGCTGCTTGGAAATGACATGGTTGAAAATTGAAAGTTGAGATTAGGGACATTATTTCATTTCATACATAGGTGAATTGAAAACTTCAAATCCTAGCATCGTAGAGTGAAAACAAATGACGGTGCATTGTTTTGCTTGCGGCTATAGTGACTTCAGATAATTTCAGAACATTCAGCTAATGAAATTGCTGTGCTGATATAGTAAAACCTTTCAAGTAGTTCGTCGTTCAAGGGACCACTCCAAAACAACGTACTAATGAGGAAGACGAACTATCGAGTCTTGGACCTAAATGAGATTAATTACTAACTTTTAACTGTACAACAAAATGTTATGTGGCTACATTTTATTTAGATTTCAGAGAAATTATTGTACTTTTGCGTATTTCATGCGTGTATGTTATTTATAATGATATTTTATTTTTTAAATTGTATGCTATTCATAAACTTATAAATTCCGAAAAAAAAACTAAAAATTGTAAGTTGTAATAAAGTCTGGAGCTTGCAAAGAAAGACTAACTTCAGATTTGAAATCAGCTTATTCAAATTATACTAGAGCAAGTTCTTGTATAATTACTACAATAATTTCTGTTCCCATTTTTCTCTATCTAATCTTTCTTCAGACTTCATGGTTAAATAAACTTATGCTTTTCTAGAAAACAATTATAAATTCATTTACCGTTTAAGTCAGGTATATTTGAAAATGATTTTCGTTTAGGATCCTACTCTTTTCGTTCTGTCATCTCCTTCATGCTTTGACTTCATGTATTTTTTTCTCCTGATTCCTTATTCTGTAACTGTCATAAATATTGTGCACGATTCCGAACATTGATCTTATTATGAGCACTCTTCTTCATTTAAAAATTTCGGACTCACATTTCAAGAACGAATTTTTAAAGTGCCTCTTGCAATGCTTTTTATTTTGACACCCTTCTAATGTAGTGTTGTATTTTTATATTTTAAAATTCTTCTATATATACTGAGTGCTCAAAATATTAGGAAAACAATTCACTCTAATTTTGACTCGTTTCTGTAGCATATCCGCTGACATCATTAATCGAATTCACCGTTGAAAAATCTTCTCCTAGTCAGAAACACCAGTATATTTTCAAATTCACCTGTTTATGGAGGAAACAAGACATTTTTAAGAGACTTTGATTATGGGAGGATTGTGGGTGAGGCATTAATGTTTTAACTTTTTCTCGTACAAAAGTGGCTCGTGTTTCAGTTAAGCCAAAATCTTCGAGTGAAAAGTGGCATAGTTGCCGGGAATCGCATGCGAACGAAAGAACAGCCATCTGAATGACACGTCGATTAATAATGTCAGCGGATATGCTGCAGAAACGAGTCAAAATTAAAGTGAATGGTGTTCCTAATACTTTGAGCACTCAGTATATGTAGAAGAGTATAAAAATACAAAACTACACTAGAAGGGTATCAAAATAAGTAGCATTGCAAAAGGCTCTTTAAAAATTCATTCTTGAAATGCGAATTCGAAATTTTTAAAATGAAGAGGTCTCAATAATAGGCTCAATGTTCGGAATCATGCAAAATATTTATGACAGTTACAAAATAAGGAATCAGGAGAGAAAAAAGATGAAGGCAAAACATGAAGAAGGCGATTACAAATTGAAAAGAGCAGATTCCTAAACGAAAATCAGTTTCAAAGAACCTTAAACAGTAAATGAATTTATTTTTTTCCAGAAAAGCATAAGTTTATTTTATCCGCCCGATACGACTAATGAACATCGTAAAGCGTCTCCGTGTTCTCTATAAGAAGAAATTTACAGTGAATTGCATTTAATAACCGTCAACCAGCATGGCTTCCTTTGATATTGCTGCAAAACATAAAAGAAGAAACCCCGATTTTTGTGAGCTAAAGAACGCCTCTTGACATCGCCATTGACATTGGATATATGATGAGTAAAAAGGGGTTTTATAGTTTTACAGTCCAGATGACTTGTCTGCCATGGTGATGATAGGTTCCACCATCACTCAACCCACGCCCATCAACACACCACATCGTCACAGCCTTAGACGGTGATGGAGACTTGGGCGGGGGAACTAATTTTTCATTTCATCTTAGCTGCTTAAAAGAAGGAATTACAAAAAAAAAATTAATATTGTTCAAGAAAGCCTGCTAATTTTAAAGCTAAATTTTAAATTTTGTTATCTATCATCTATACTGCCGAGTACATTTTCTTTTAAAATAATGCTTATTAGTTGGCACTGATCTCCTTTGTCTTTTGTTGGGAAATTTCAGGCTAAGAGAAGCTATATTTGGCGTAATGCGAGCTTCTTACAGAAAAATTCCCCAAATATTTTGAATCCATTTCGAATATAGTCCTTATCCCCTGATAAAGTGGACTACAAGGGATTCCTTGTTTGTTTAATTCGATTCTCTCAGACTATTTTTCTTCGTTTTCTGCTTTCTTTGAATGATTTTGATTTCCATTTAGGTGCTTCTAAATGTTTTACAGCCCCCACCCCAATTTTGCCAGCCAGTAGCCGCTACTGTCCTTAAATAATCACGGCTGGGTCCATGTGTGGTGATGATGAAGCAACAAAATCTTTTCATTGCTTCGAAATACCATAATCATATCAGAGGGAATAAAGAGATGCAATTTTGTTAAAATTCATTGAATTCCTCCTCAACGTTTTCAGCAAGCTGTAGACTCCATGCCTAGAGTAATATCTGCTATCATCAAAGCAAGAGGAGGCTCAATACTATTAGACCGACGTATCAAGTTGTTTGTAATATTTTGAATACTCATTGTATGAATCTCTGGTCGCAATGCATGCTTCATCGCATTCAAATTGATTCACTACTGCATCGTTTTAATCAATAAAAGAAAATACTATTGAATCTTGAGTGATTTTTGCTTTTTTGTCTATAATATTATGAATAATTATTATAAAATATTAAAAACTTTTTAATCTAAAATATATGTTAAAATACATTAAAATTAATATAGATAACTAAATTATTTTCACACATATGTTACCGTAAGTATGCGCAAATGATGTTGTAAAATTTTATTTTAACGAAAAATTTCTTACTAAATTAAATAATTTAAGAAAGTATTTCTCTAGAGTATTCTTCTAAAAATAGCTAAAATCAAAAAATTGTATAGTTTGCACTTGTATGTGATAGTTGGTGGATGGGTGGACGAGAAGATGATTTTGATCTTTTCGAAAAGTGCATTTCTTCATTTTAACTCGATTGTTTCTGTAGCTCTTTGGTAAATACCCGACTTGAAATAATTTGATGTTTTCATATAAGGAATTTCTTTTTTCTGGATGATTGTTTAATGGATATAGTCAGAATGTTCAAGAATGTTTCTGACTATTGCAGAGATATGTTAAGTAATACACCGATGGTGAGGAATTCTACAAAATACACGATCCCAGGGATCATAACCTCCAATCTCTATCCGAGATTAAGACTATTGACACTCAGAAAGAATTATGATTTGAAACTAAATTGCTTATTGACCGAGAGGAACGAGGTCCTATTTGAATTCGAGAGTTCCTTGAGAACATAAAAACAATGTAAATGTAAGGATTTTTATTTTTGATTCAGTTTCAAGATGATGGCCATTTTAATGGTTTCAATGCTAGGCGAATTTGACACCTTTAAAACATTTTTGTTATCTTTATTACGACGAGACTTTTGATTGTAATTCTGCTAATATTGATAAAAGCAAACATTTAATTGTAATTTTGTGAACCCTGATGAAAGTAGAGTCTTGTGTGAATAATTCAAATTCGAAAAAATAGGAAAAACTGTTAAAGATTGCGACGAATAACAAATCTTATGATTGTTTTTCTCCTTGATGCGAGGTCTAATGTTCTCAGAATTACTAGTCCTAAACATTAGGAATAATTGACAATCCATGAGGATTAAAAATTTGCGGTAATTTAGAATTTAGCATGAAATGATATCAATTATTCCTAAACATTAGGAATAATTGATAATCCACGAGGATTAAAAATTTGCGGTAATTTAGATTTTAGCATGAGATGCCTTAGTCACTCAATAACTTCAGAATAGCTTTCTGTATATTTATAGAGTTAGTTAGTTTAGCTTAGTTATATTATATCCCGTTTTTAAGCAAAGCGAGGACTATTTTGGGACGGACCTCGAAATTTTGAACCACGGTCTAATGACGAGGATGACTCCTGTGCTGACCCTCTCTCCCCAAACTTCTGCGCCTCACCAGCGGGAGGGCGTTTGGCCCCCTAAGTATTATCTAGCGTGCAACAGGTCCGCATACATTACAGATCTTCAGTGGGTCACGAGCCTGGAACCCTCCGGTCCCGAAGTCGAAAACTTACCACTAGGCCACCGCGACCTGTATATTTATAGAGATGGTTCCTTCAGAGAGCGATATGAGCCACATTGCTGCAACTTTACTTTAATTTAATTTACAAGCTAAGTGTAAACATTTTTTTTAAATAACGTATTAGTTTACTTAGAAGTACAATTTTATTTTAGTTTTTTCTACTCTTTAATCTGTAACATGTAGCGTTGTTGTCGAGAAGTAGGATTACACCATGTGTCTTTGTAATGATTTTATTCACACGCTTGAAGAGACACACATGGGCACAACACATAAACACATCACAGACGCTAGCATTAATAAAACTCAAAGAATAAAATATCCGAGCGAAACATAATATGGAAATCGTCAAAAATGGCAGGACGCCATCTCGCTTCCTCCGTTATCCAAACCCAGCGCCGTCTTCTCACCAAAAAAAATAATATCGTCCCTTTAGTTCTAACGCTCTCTCGTTCTCCAGGGGGCGGAGAGGTTATTTAACACAACAACACCCCAATGTATAGCTCACTATCTTATATACCCGGTGTTGCTCGGGGTAGAAATATTTTCAAGTCCAAGTACTTATAACACTCTAAGTTTAATTAAACAGTTTTTCATTGTAACGTCTTTCGTTGATTTTATTTTTCCCTCTCCTGTGTCTCTGACCTCTCGGCCAGCAGCTAAACTAATCTCTTCTTTTTGTCTCCGTAATTTGAACCACTTCACACGAGTCTGACAGCCCTTGGAATTCCATCTTCCAATCCCCATCATTGCTATCGAGACAACAGAAATACCTCATATCATTCTTTTTATGGCCCCTTTCTCTTTTTTGTTAGGTGTTTATGTACCTGACCGGAAGCATCATTCCTTCTTTTTCTCCCTACGCCCTCTCTCTTTGGTAGGAACGGGACCCGGTTAACCTTTAATGACTTTACATACTGACAGTAGTGCAGCGAGGGTAAGTGGCGCTCGGGTTATACTACTATTTTTTCTCCTCTCCAACCCCTTTCATAATAAGAGGCTTAACTTGCGTAAACGGCGACCTGGACATGGTATTTTTCGGTTCCTTATTTTATTTGAATTTAAAATTGACACTAACATATTAACGATTTGTCAACATGGTCAGTGGCGCAGCGTGGCTAAGTGGCGCCCAGGAAATATGATTTTTTTCAACCCAGTAGCCATTTTCTAAGCAAGCTCAGATGGCCCACAGGGACTGGTATTATTTTTACACCCTCTAATCCTATTTTGCTTTAAAAACTGGCATAAATGCAGTAATATTATGTCTCCATGGCGCCCCTAAAACTGACATCTGCGACATCTATACTTCACTTACTCGCCGGTCGCTAAGCAGTTTCAGACTGATTTCGATCATTCAAAAATTTGTGAAATTTAAACGAAACATCGCATAGCAATATCTAACGTCATTGGATATATTATAGTAACTTTAGCATTTTTCTTCGGAAGAATTTTAACCCAAGGTTTTTCTTCAGAGAAAGCTTCTTTATGTCATTCTAAATTATATCTGAAAAGTCTCCGATATTCTGCTGTAGGCGATGGGAAGAAAAGCACGTCGTAAGCTGATCAATTTCTTCGGAATAATTTTAAACCAGGTTATTTTTTTTACGTAGAGATCTTCTTTCACCTTATTCTAAATGACATCTGAAAAGTTCTCGACATTCTGTTGTGT
>BGPR01000568.1:403839-455961 GCA_013235015.1 Araneus ventricosus | reverse complement strand
TCCGCTATGAATAATGTAAAAAAAATATACTGATAAAGGAAAAAGGTTTTATCTGTTCGGTCCTGCGATATCCAAAATTGGTCGGATTCCTCCTTCATCAATAGTTATGCATCACGACTCTTTCTCGTGCAAAACTGAGCAAAAAAATCACAGTTCGAACCGTCCACACCGGAACGAAGGATCTTTCTTCGAAAAATCATCCAGCAGCGCGTCTCGATTCTCGGATAACTTTTTCAAGGAAGGCATCAAGCCTCTTCACACTCCGGCCTTGCGTCACCCAAAAAACAACGCCCGATTGGACAAGCTTTTGTCAGGCGCTATTTCAGATTGACCATAGCCTCCCCGCCTGTATGTGGTGAGAAAGTGACCTTTAACTGACCTGCCTGCGTTGTAGGCCTGGACAATCTTGACAAGGAAACGCAGAAGGAAAAAAGGATCATCGTGCAGACAATACTACATTTGCGTTTTTCTCTTCCATTGTCTGCTAAGAAAATATCTTACTGGATTTAACTTCCTTCTTTTATTTGACCAACTTTCTAGAAATCATTAAAGGAACTCCTCAAGATAGTTAGTATATAATAAAAGTAATTCAATAAACTGAAAGATTATCATTGCTATGTTTTAATTCTTTTATCAGCGTGTTTTAAACCAGCATGCTTCTGGACGTAAAATGCGCCGCGTCAGTATAATGTTGAAATAAAATGCGTATCGTTAAATGTAGACAAGGGCAGAACAAGTGCAAGGCTACGAAAAAAGAACGGGGTTAAATGTCTCAGCAATTTGAAATTAAAAACTACTGTTAGGGATCCATGAATAACAATAATTACATAAGAGATTAGTTGAAATTTTATTTCCGGCGATCAGTTGGTCGCCGAAGGGGTAGCAAGAAATAGATTTTATATCATAATAATATTTATCTATATATATATATATATATATAAAAGAGGAAAGTGTGTGGATCGTTGTTTGGTTCTTTATACGCGACCGCACTTTTAGATTTACGATGACCAAATTTGGTACAGTAATGGATTAGCACAAGAGGGAGATGACGCTGTAAAATTATTTTAAAATTCGAATTAAATAAATATTAAATAACGAAAATCAAGCTCTATTTTGACGTTTCTTGCCAATAACTTATGTAATACTTATGGTACGAAAATTATTTTACATCAATCTTAAAAATCAAAAAATTATCTTTATAATGATACCAATTTAATTGTTGTACAATTTTTCTCTAACTGTAATTAACGTTTCAAAATTCATTTTAACTCAAATTGTAACAATGTTTTATTGTTATAAAATCAAATTCAAACCAACATATTGTTTCATTGATCCCTTATTCACTGTTTATACTGTTAAATTTATGAAAATATTGCTTTTTTTGGAGCAATGTGTGACTTCTTACTTACACTATTATTTCCCATCGGACACCAAGTTCGGTGGAGGAGAGGCGCTATAAGTAAGCAGGCTCTTGTCAACCGATGGCACAATAATGGAGGTGGCTATTTGGGCCCACTTCCAAGACGGGTTGTACCCGGTGAAGGGGGTTGCTGACTGAGCCGTCGAATGGGGCTTTATGCAGGAACACAGTGCCACTATGTGTTGGCGGCCGTTTTCTTAAACACGGATGCTTAGGCAGGCGGGGTGATGCTTCTTTGGTCTTTACACTATTATTTCGTAGCATGCAAGTAACTTCCGTTTATAATTCGTAGCTTTTAATATACACTCAAATATTAGTCCAGTAATTTTAGTAAAAAAATGGGTGTTTCTTCGGAAAAATTTTAAACCGTGATTTTTCTTCACAGTAAACTTTTATGTCATTTTAAATTATTTATCAAAATTCTGACATTCTGCTGTATGCTTTCCATAATTTTAGAGGGACGATGGGAGGAAAACCTCATGCAACTGGTCAATTTCTTCGGAATAATTTTAAACCAGTTTCTTTTTTTCCACGTAGAAACCTTTTTTACCTTATTCTAAATGACATCTGAAAAGTCCTCGGCATCTGCTGTGCGCTTTCTCATGTTTCTTTTAGGGAGATGGAGGAAAATGGTAGCAGCAATTTGGCAAGTGAAGTGTCTTTTATAGATATATTTAATGCGAATTGAACGAAACAGAAACTACATTCGTATGATGACTATTTTGCAAGATACAAATGACCTTTGTGAATGTTTGAATTTGGAACTGTTTCCTTCCCAGTAGATTTCTTCATGAAACTGGCATAGGAAACAAGAAAACCTTATTCGAAGCTTCAATCCATCGATATTCATTCTGATTTGAAACGAGTTCGACAGCTTCAATCCCATCGATATTCATTCTGATTTTGAAACCGATTCAACAGCTCAATCCATCGATTTCATTTTGATTTTGAAACCGCAAACTATGCAATTGATGGAGAGTTCTTCTTCATCAGTAGTATAGCATCAAAAAGATTCTTTCTTGAAATTTCTAATATGTATATCAGTTATGTCCAAATAACCATGGTCAAAACAGTGTCATAGTATTTGACGGATATAATAATTATCAAAAACTGATAAAGCAATGTAGTAACTTTGACGATGTTCCAAAGCAGCATCAATAGAATTTCTGTTTGATGAGAATATCATTTGACCTTGGACCAGAAAAATTCCTCAACAAAGCAGAAAACAAAAGTAATTCATTGATTTGCTCACCGATAAATCTAAAGCCGCCGGTATATATGAAAGAAAGAAGAGAATGATGCTGATGTCCTAATTGTAGAAACAGCACTCAGATTTCACAAACTCAAGATAATTCTACAGTTATTGTTGGTGATCTTGACAGCTCGAACTTCACAAATTTGGAAATTTTTCTCATCAAGCCAGAAAAAGAGAAGATGGAGCAGAGAATTTATTCTTCAAGAAGTTTGAAAGGCATATGCAAAGACAACATTTTATTCTCTTCGTGCTTTTTCCTGCTGTGTTGGAACATTCGGCTATATTCGAGAGGGAAAGCAGAAGCTAAAGTTTTATTAAAACGACCAGATTTACATAACACTATCAAATCTTTAATCATGAATGTTTCCCATGTAGAAATAACTGAGAAGGGATTACTCTTTTTTTTTCTATACTCTGCATCAGAAATGAAACTTCATTGAATGATTACCGCTATCGATACTTCACACAAAGCAGTGACAATAAATAAACGGAATTTCAAGCACCATACCACCCACTTCAACAGCAGTACAACATTTATTTTGATTTATTACCATGTACAAACATGGCTTGAAACGAACTTAATCACAAGGAATGGGGATGGAATATGATTTATAATATTTTGGTTCCCATTCGAAAAAGCAGCAGCCTGCTCCAGATTCCCTTTGAACATGATTTTCTATTCCTGTTTTAAAGGGCAGTGCGTGTGGATGTTCAGTTTGATACACTTCTCTATTACTTGTGCAAATTGCCACGGACAACTCTGTTTAAACGCAGCACCAGGAGCGGGAATCTCGAAACAAATAATCAAGGGCACGGAAGAAGTAGATGTGACAAATGAGATAGACCTGATATAATTATTTATCAGTCTTAACTTCTATATCTGTGTACAATTTTTTTATATCTGTAAATATATAAGTTTTATTAATTACTTTAAAATACAATGCGAAAAAAGTGTGATATTTGTGCGATTTTTCAACAAAAAAACCCTTTTGACTTTAAAATCCCTCACCATACCAGTGTATTTCCTATTTCATTCAATTCAGTGTTAAGAATAATAAAATGATAACCCACCTTGCCAAAATTGGTAAATACAATCTCCCCGAAAAAAAAAAAACATGAGAAGCACACAACAGAATGTCGAGAACTTTTCAGATGTCATTAGAATAAGGCGAGCAGTCTCATGCAATTCTTTGGAATAATGGATGGTTATAAATTGCACTTGCACAATAATTCAGAACTCTTTTTAATAATACTTAGATACAAGTTTGACTGCAAGATAATTAGCATTATTCAGGTTTTTACTGTAATTTTTCAAAAAAGTGTGCCGAAAATATTTGTATGTACATGTCATTAAAATCTGCCTCTTCTGAATAAAGTCTATTTACTACTTAAATCCTATCCCTAGTAGCAAAATGTCATCTGCCATTAATAGGCCTTTCATCGAAACCCGATCACAC
This sequence comes from Araneus ventricosus, assembly GCA_013235015.1. Lineage (NCBI taxonomy): Eukaryota > Metazoa > Arthropoda > Arachnida > Araneae > Araneidae > Araneus > Araneus ventricosus. The sequence goes on along the minus strand of BGPR01000568.1, from coordinate 451,829 downwards.
AATGATCGGCCGATGAACAGATTCTTATCAGATAAGGATGAATTTTCATCGGAAATTGCTCCGAAATGTCTCATCGGCCATAGATCAGCCGATCATCGATATCGGATGAGTTTTGCTAGCCGATACGATAGAAAACCGAGCAGTGCGGTTTCATGGCGATGAATTTCCGATAACCTTTAGATGAATATGCAAACAGATTTGGATGTGTGTACGATGAAAAATTGGTTGTTCAAATAAATGGTTGGTTGTTATTTTTAATAAAAAAGATGGCCAGTAGATTTTAGGTTGAAAAGATTTTGGCAATAAGCACATGGATATCAAAATATACCAAATTATTAATATTTTTATTTTATGATATGTCAAAGAACCAATGGTGGTGTTAACAACTTGGGGCCCTCCTGAAAAATGTTTAGATGGGGCCCTCCTTAAAAAATATTGCATGATACTTTTGCATAGTTCACTTTTCCAGCTATTTAACAAATTATAATTATATTAGGAAGTTGTGTTACTTTAAATTCAAAGTTAGTGTAACGAAACTTTCCAAAATTATACATATTATATTATGTATAATATGACTTATTCGACATATTTATTAAGAACTCTCCACTGATGACTCACTAAAATATAGTAAAAAAGTTTTTTACTTTTTCGGAAGGAAAAACCTTTATGTTCTAGTTCATAAAATTATTAAAATAAAGTTTCTGTGATGCAGACAATTTTTAATTTGACGCTTCTATCAAAATTGTCTGCTTTTTCTTTCACTTACATGGAGTATTGGGCATAACGTTTTTTTGGTTTAATGTGTTAGTTATAAGCTGCAAAGCTCCATGAACAGTAAATTTTAAAATTTGATAAGCTTTAACTCATGATAAAAATTGTAAATAATCTATATTATGGTTGACATAATTGCTTATAAATGTAAGCGTATTTCACATTATGCCTGACAAAAGCATGACTGCAACATAATTATTGTATATCAATGTAGGATATCAGGCAAGTGGCAACAGTAAGATGTTACGCTACTTTGAATTTGATTTTTAGAAATAGTCTAGAGAGAGACGATTACGAGTACGGTACGATTGAACGAAGTTACGTTGTATGCAGTTACGAAGTGTAATGGTTGCGCTTAAGAAATGTTGTTTTGTTTTAAAAGAAGTCTTATGAATGTCAATCGAGAAGCCAACATAAATATACTTTTTGCTTGCAAAAAATGTTTATTTTCAGCCCCCTGTTGGAGGCCCCTTATGTCCCGGGGCCTCCTCGCACCCTATATGGCCGCCAGTGCAAAGAACCAATATGTTTTTAACGTACAAAGCAAAGCTTTCAGCATAAAGGAACTTTATGCCAACATTGAAAGAAAAAAATCCAGATTTTTTGCTATGAGCTGTAAAGCCCTGCATAAAAAAGTTTTATACAAGGAAAATTTATGCACATTGAAAAAAAATAGGAATTTTAACAATTTTTATATTTAAGTGAAGGCATTTTGCACAGATAACTTTTATAAATCGTTCCGCTTCTTCCAAAAAAAACTATTTTATTATAATGCTTTAAATGTTGCACCTACCAGCGTGGACAATGCTGAAATCAGTACCATATTCTGGGCAAAATGAATAATTTTCTCCTTTACATGATCTCTTTAGAAAATCAAAAACAATAACCAACAAATTTTATCATATTGCACCTTGAATGCAAGAGAGCCACAAGTGCATAAATGCTGTATTGAATGTAATAGAGCCAGAAGTGCTAAACATTTTTGTTTTTTAAATTTAAAAGAGAAGAAACAAGAGAAACAGCATTCCAAATTTTCGCACTTGCATTCAAAGTGCGATATGCACAATTGTGTAAATTAATAAACTAATCCTATTCTTTCCTTCCAATAACTTTTTTCAATCTTTACACAGCAGTAAACAGTACAGTATTGCACTCAAGATGTCTATAAATCTATATATTTCTAGAAAGATGAAAAAAAAGAATTGCAAAAAGTAAACATTACACTTTTATTTTACACATTTAATATTTTTATTTACAATCATTTTACACTTTTATTTATGAATTTTTTATGTTTGCATTAAACTTGCTCGAAGATTTCTTCCTCCATCCCTATCTTTGGCATGCATAAGCCATTTTTCAGTTATATCTTGAATTTCTACTTCTGTTGCTGCTGAAAACATGAAATTATTTCTCACAGCACATATAAAAAAGAAATCAATGTATCATTATTAATTTACAACAATTATATATTAATCATACATTGATTTGAAGAGATAAATCACTCAACAAATTTATAAATTCCGGGCAAGTTTCTGAATGAAAATTCTTTGGAACCATTCAAATGCCCAAAAGAAAATTAACCAAATTATTCTGGGATGTGAAGAACTGGTCTCTGCCTTCCTATGTTCCTCAAGAGAAGGAGGGGGGAATTAGTTTTTCCTTCCCAGGAGGTGCCAAAAGGAATAATCGAACCAAATATGAAAATTAAAAATAATAACACACAAAATTCAAAATCCTATCCCTTTATATTAAGTTCAAAACCCTTAAAATTTAAAATAAATTTTTTTCTGCATTATATTCAAATGTTCCTGCCTTTACCCCCCCCCCCCAAAAAAAAAAAATGGAACATGAATGACATGCTTGCAATAGCTAGGAAATGTGTGAGACTGTAGTCAGATTAGACAAAGTGCTTTATAGATTATCTATAAAGTAGATAAAACTTTCTCCTTAGTTTGACAAGATAAAAGATTTTTCTCAAGAATTCAATCTGATATCCACTATCAAACTCCAAAGATTTGACAGGTACTCCCATCATCAAAAGTCAAAATCTTTGATGGATAACAAGCTATAATACTATTACAATACAGAACAAGCAATATCCTCTCACATTTTTTGAAGTAACAAATTTGCCACAGAAACCCAGATAACACACACATATATATATGGCATCAGACATCCAGCATAACCATCAAGAAAGTAAAAAATAAAAAAATTAACAAAAAACTTGTTTACGGGATTGAATGTTGAAAATCCCAATTTCACATTCCGAATTCACTTCCAATGACATTTTAGTAGAAAGCACCTTGCTGAGAATCCTGCAATGCCACTCAGAAAATCACATTGAAAGAATGAAAATTGATTAAATGCATGATTTGATACTGTTCTTTAGTTTAAAATTTTGATGATTCCATAAGATACTTTAATAATATTTAAAAATACAGCATCCTCCTTAAATAAACTGAAACCTATTGCTATTAACACAATATTGGAAGAGATATTGCCCCCAAACTTGTAAAAACATCTGGATTTTGAAAAAATTGAAAATGGCCAGTTTCGAGGGGGAAAATCTTAATTTGTTAGATAAACAGTTCAAATATTGTTACCCACAACTGATATGAACTAAATGAGAAGCTAACAGTTTGTATACAAGAGGAAATTGGAAAAAGGCAAAATTTATTCATCTGGTTGAATGATCTCTCTGTAAGTCACATGTGAACAGATACTTTAAATTTTCGGTAAGAGAAAATTTCACATATATGTTATATATTCTTTTTCGTTTGAAAAAGTCGAAGCTTTTAAAAACAGTTTTAATGTTATACACACAATGTTGGAAGAAAAATTGCCCCAAACAACTTAGAAAAACAACAAAACTTGCTTAGAAAAACTGGATTTTGAAAAAATTGAAAATGACCAATTTCGAGGGGGAAAAATCTTAATTTATAAGATAAACAGAAATTAACAGTTATCATATTGTTACCCACAACAAATAGGCTCAGAAAACTTCTGGAATTGACTGGCAGAGAAGGATGAACTGGAAAAAAATTCAACTTGGCGGACCGCCCCGTGTTCTTAAGTTGAGCGCAATTAACAGTTATCATATTGTTACACACAATTGATAGGCTCAGAAAACTTCTGGAATTGACTGGCAATTATTTTCGAATGAAATCTATTTTGCTTTTCTTTGTATTTAGAAATTTGAGGTGCATGTGTCCCAGTTACAGGTTAATCGCTTAAAGTTAAATCTTTTCGAAACCAAAGTGTATTTGTGGGTTGTCTTTGCACTATATCCTCTTTCAAATATAGAATTCCAACCGAGCTCGCGATCCCTGCGGCATCAAATGTTGTCACTTGGAGCATTCTTTTAACTTCAAAGTACATCTTACGTCTTCGATAGCAGTTGGAGCCAGAACCTAGTATCTTCACTAGCTAATTGAATGTAAAGAATATACTTTTATCAATTACTCAAATGAAGTCGGAAAAATTCGCGCAGGCTCGAGAGAAATGTGCACCAGGAAATTTATTTTAACTTAAAAAAACATTCTATGGCTTCGTTAGCAGCGGGAGCCGGGTGTAAAGTCAATCCTTAAAATTAAAATGATTTAATTTCTGTTGCCTTTTTGTGCTGTTTTTCGGTTTTTGTCTATTCTTTTCCCCTCTCTGTTTTGTTCTTGCTTTTTCCTCTTTAGTGTTATGTGCTATTTGTTATGTATTCATTTTTGTTTTGATTGTGTATTGTTTGTAAGGCATTCTTTGTGTTTTCTTTGTTTTGTATTTTTGTGTCTTCTTTGCTTTGTATTTTTTGGGTTTTATTTGCTTTGTGTTATGTGTCTAACTTGAATTTAGAGTCCTAGTTTATATCTATAATATAAAGCAAAAAAATACACGTGTCTGACGGTCACAAGAACTCCTCCTAAACGGTGAACGGTAACGACATGAAATTTGCACACGACATTTTAAAGCACATTTCTAGGTCAAAGGTGCTATTTATAACATTCAGTGTTAATTAGTTCTTAAGACATTTAATTAACTAACGAAAATTAGTCGCTGTTAAGCCTAATGCTTAGACGTTTTTGCCAATAACTTCTGAAAAATTTATTCGACTACAATTATTTTTATGCAATCTCAAAGAGCAGAAATTTTTTTTTCCAGTGATATTAATTCCATGCGATAAAGTGTTTTCTCTGATTGTTATTAAAGTTTAAAAATATATTTTTAACGCAATTTCTAACAATATTTCTTATTCGTATAGAAATAAATTCAAGCCAAGTTACTGTTTCGCGCGTGGGGTTTTGCCAGTGTTAAAGTTGATATTAAAAAATATTGTTTTCTTTCAGCATAAACAACAAAGTAGACTTTTCACTACCGGTTTCCGGTTGTCGTAGCATTTACAGATTTTTAATACGGTTACGCAGTGATTCAATGACGTTAGTGAATTATTCTCTTGATGTTTTGTTTAATTTTCACAAATTTTTAACTGATCCTAATGAGTGTGTGCTAAACCTTCAAGGTTACTTAGTCCGGTTCCTATCGTAGGAAGAGGAAAATGAGAGGGAAAAAAAAAAAGATGATCTAACGGTCTATCTGTCGCAAGAACTCCTAAAAGGTGAATAGTCTTGACAAGAAAAATGCACCTGAAATTCTGGGGTCCGTTCCTAGATTAATTCTACTTTTTCAAACTTTCGAAAAAATTACTTCCTAGGATATTTAATTAAATAACGAAAATTCAGACAGTTTTCGGCGTTTTATCTCAGTTTTTTGCCAATGATTTCAAAAAAATATATTGCAAGTAGATTATTTTCATACCATCTTAAAGAGCAGAAAATTATCTTCTGATTGACTTCAATTTAAATGTTATGCGATCTTTTTCGTAATTTAATAAACATTTCAAATTTATTTCATACACAATTTGTAACAATGCTTTCTGTTATTGTAATTAAATTCAAACAATTGATCGTTTTTCAAATCCTTCATTCCGGAAAATATTGATACAAATATTGTTTTATTTGAATGTTAACAGAAATACAAACATTTTATTTAGCTTTTATTCCATAGCATATACCTCTTTCAATATGTTTGCACCACAACACAATGATGACGCTTTCCGCGATGATTCATTTAATTTTACAATTTTTTTAACGATCATAATGAGCATGTAAAGTCCTTCAAGATCGTTGAGCCCACTTCCTACCGAAGGGAGAGGGCCTAAGGAGAAAAAGAAAGAACACTATACGGTTTTTCCTGTCAGTGACAAAAACACTAAAGAGAAGAGAATTGTAGTCCGGATAATGGCAAAAAATAGAAGATATGAGAGAGTTTCTGCTGTTGTCGTAGCAATGATGGGGAGGAGAAAATGGAGTTCTAAGGACTACGAGATTCTTGCCAAGTGGTTCAAACTAAGGAGAGAAAAAGAAGGGTGTTTCACTGCTAGTCAGAAGGTCAGCTGATTAACGAAAGTCAACTAAAGACGCTTCCGCGAAAAACATTTTTATTAAATTGAAAGTGTTATAAATACTTGGACTTGGAAAATATTTTGAACCCGAGCAAGGCCGGTTATATCAGCTGGTAGTTCTATAAAATTGCTGTTGGTGCTTAAATTTACTTATAAATAATTGGTAACTCAAAAACAGAAACAAAACTTGAAGATGAGTAGCGATTGTTGAACCAAAATTCGTTATTGGCTAAGCTCTTTCTCGTTACATTGTTCTTTGAAGCTGGACAAAAATATTGCATAATTTGCATACATATTTGCAAATATATTTTTAATTTGCGTGCTGCCACTCACTGCAATTTTTCAAAGGAAAATGCTGTGTACAAGTTTTTTTTTTATTTCATGTATTTGCTGCACGTCCTTCATTTTCAAAAAAGTACTAAATATCTTTATCTGTGTGAATCTGAGATTATTGCTAAAAGAACATTTTTCAAATAATGTAGAAAATCATTAAAGAAAGAAAAAATAAACATTTAAAACTAAAATCATTGAACCCATAATCTTTTGAATTTTTAGATGGCGTAAAAAATGTGTTTTCGAATAATATCTCACGAAGCTATCATTACAAATATCAAAAGCATGGAAACAAAAATCAAACAGTACGTGAAAAAAGAAATTACAGACATACTTATTAATATTAAACGAGAGCGTTTGGTTGCGTAGCATACATATATCATTATTTGACCACGAGGAGTAAATCACTTTTTTATGTAGAAGTTTACTAGAAAGGCAACTGAAGAAAATTCTTCCCAACGTTTGATAATGGCACAAATATCCATCCATAAGATTTTCTAATGATCATACTTAACACCACAGCATACCCTCGAACTCGGAGTTGGTTGGTTGGGTATGAGTGAAACTTTAGTGAAAAAGCCAAAGCAAAAAAAATTACATTTTATATGTAAGGATACAAAAAGAGGACACTTAGAACATTAGAATATAATAGCTAGTAATATAACTGTCAGTTCTTTCTAGTCTTTGTGTTGTTGACTTTGAGAGGGTGGTGCCTTATGTATAGTAGAAGAGGGAAGATGAGTACCTAGGGTTAATTGAGTCTATGGTTAGTCGTTGTCACCATCTTTTGGAGAAAAGAGTGTTTCGTTTTCCGCGATGAAGTGATGAGTTTTCTGATTTTCGCCCTAGAATTGATGTTGTTCATAACTCTTTTCCACCAAAGTGGTTCTAGGTCAGCTGACGGTTTTGTTAGTTGGTATGAGGTTGTAAACAGGCAGATTGCAGCATAGTGTAAGGGGGTTTCCTAGGTTTCCGCACTCACAGGAATCACTATTTCTTATTTTGAATCGTTTAAGGTATGTCAGACATGGGGTGTGGCCCGTGACCAACATTATTTCGGACCTTTGCTATGGAGTAGAAGTTGTCTTGACTTTAGGAAAAACGTTGGAAACACTCCTGCCTGTTTTTCAATTGTCCCATTCTTTTTACCAGAGAATGATGGACTCTTTTTGAAGCAGACTCTTGATATGGTTTATTGGCGCTGGGATGTATGTGGGACAGGAGGGTAACACCTGACATGTGTTACCCTCCTGTATTGCCTTATTGGCTAGTACGTCTGCCGCTTCATTACCTCTGTACACGTCGTGAGCCCTAATCCATCCAAGTTTAATGTTTATATATTTCAGGAAGATTTCCCGTGTTTGTTGGTCAATAGGGCCCTTGGTGTCAATTGAAGCAATTGCATGGAAGCTGGACTCGATGTCTGACTATACCTTCGTCTGTTTTTTGGTCTTGCATGCCCAAAGACAAGCTTCCGGTATTGCAAGAAGCTCTTCTTGTAAGACTGTGTTGAAGGGACAAAATTGCGCCATCCATTCGTATTTCGTTGTGTCTTCTTCCTTGACACAGAAGGCGCTGCCTGTTTTATCTTCCATCTTTGAGCCGTCCTTGTAAATATTGAGACCGTGAACTGGAAGGAATTGATTGTTTTTTCAGAGAGATTCTGTCTTCTAGTTGAAAAATTACTGGGTGGAATTTGGTGTGTGTTGTACCGTCCTCATAGTTATTGGAGTTGAAGTTGATGTTGTTGTAATTACATTTTTTGCGTAGTCTGACTGTTCTGACGTAGGCCACTTCCTGTTCTGCTTTTAGCGGTTTGGAGCGGTTTGATTTCTTCTATGACCTGGAGTGCTTCTGTTGGCGTAGTGGAATATGCCCATGTGATGTTAACGTCCCTTGAATTGAATTCAATAGCCTGGAGTGTCTGGCTGATAGTCGATAGGCCCATGCTGCAGTTCCGTGAAGAATCATCCGCTCTGCATCTATTTTATACAACCTTCTCCTGAGGTCTTTGTTATGTCCCCAGTTCGTTCCGGCTATTCTTGAGATTTTTTGGTGGAGGTGAGTTAGTTTAGTTTTCATGTTGATGAGGTGATCGGCCCAATTCAGCTTGTTGTCTATTATTATTCTTAGATATTTAAGGGAGGTTGATCTTTCAATTATTTGATTGTTCCATTTTACTCGAGGACCACTTACTAATCTGCTGATGAGGATGGTGGCGGATTTTTCTGTAGGAACCTTAAGGTGGTGTTTGTCAGTCCAGTGTTGGAATTTCGTGAGGGCTGCTTCTGCAATAGCTGTTAGCTTTGTTCCCGTTGGTTTGCTGATGACGATGATAAATTCATCAGCATATGATCTCGGATATGATCTCATTTGACACTAGGTTCCAGAACATTGGACCTGTGCAGGAACCTTGTGCACATGCCAGCTGTTGTGGCCAGCTGACTGGGCCTTGGGCTGTTTGGATGGTACACTTCCTATCATTAAGTATATCTTTAAGGGTTTCAATTGTATGAGAGGGGAAGTTGATTTCATATAGGCTATTGCGAATTAAATTATATTGCAGATGGTCAAAGGCTCTTTGGATGTTCAGGGAGATGACCATTGTATGCAGTGGATCTACCCTCTCGAAAACCGAACTGGTTGTGATGAAGTAAGTTTTTCTTTTTGAGCGTGTGGTTGAGTCTTCGGAGAAGGATCTGTTCAAGCATTTTGCGTATGATTGGAAGAAGTGTCACCGGTCTGTAGGACTTAATTTTATCTGCTTCTTTACCGTTCTTGTGGAAAAGGGAGCTAATTCTATTTTTCAGTGGTTCTGGGAAGCAGTCTAATTGGTAACATTTATTTTAAAAGGTGTGGAGGATTTGAGAGAAACTATTGTTCACTTCTTTGAATACGATGTAGTTAGTCTATTGCATCGAATCCTGGGCTTCTTTGTGGTGCTTTTTTCAGTATGCTTTTTATCTCGTTTTTTGTAATTTGAGGTTCTTGAATTAGTGGGAAGTAGTTGGATGGATGAACTGGTGATTGTGATGGAGAGTAAAGTTCCTGAAGTATTTTAAGGGCGAATGATTTGGTATCTCCACTGCTTGGATTTCCCAATTGCTTGAAGAGCTAAGCTGGAGGATGCTTATTCTTGACCACCGCTTTGTAAGGCCGGCCATATGGGTCTGTTGTTTTGGTGCAGGTGTTCCGGAAAGAATTCCTCCTTCCCTTCTTCGCTTCTCTTTTTAGCTCTGCTTTGTTTTATGGAAAATTTTAGTTGATATTTCCGTTTATTGTCTTCTTCAGACTTATTAGTTCTCCTTTTTAGGGCTTGTAATTCTTTTTTCTTTACCTGAAGGTTTTGATTCCACCAGTTTTTGTTTATTTTTAGTTTGAATTTTTTTTATCTTGTATGCTTTTCTACATGCGGTGAAGTTGATTGCATTTGGAGCTCTTCCATTGCCTTCGTCAGATGATATTTGGTGTTGCTTTCTTCTATCTGCTGGTCAAATTTGCTAGTTGGACAAAATATTGGTTCAATAGGGACTTAACTGCTTTGTTTGCGAAAGGTAGTGACTTCTCAATTCTCTGGGAAAAGAGCATTATAAAGAGTTTCTGTTGCTACTAGCGGTGGAATTAGTTGAAGATTCACATGGATAAGGTGGTTGGGGCAGTTAACACCCGGCCAACCTGACCAAGTGCAAGCTACTGGAATTATGTCTCAAATAAAAAAAATTAAAAAGATTATGTTAAATATTTTGGTACCGGGTACTCAAAGGAATGAGGAGTTGTCATGGAAACATATAAAAGTAACCCGAAGAGCGCTGGAGTGTTCAAACATTTTGGAGAAAACATTAATGAAATGATATTGCTATTCACAGGGTTACTGATTGGGTCTGCTGACTGGATTACTTAGTGAATTGCTAAAGCACGCGCCCTCAGAGTGAACATATATATATATATGTCCTCCACGAATACCTCCTAGACAGTCTTATAATTAAACTTGAAATGTATGTTTTGCACATCAAAAGCTACAGTAAAGGAATTCCTTCAAAGGACCATTCAAATTTGAACATGTAGGCCTTACAGCCGAAATCAGCTTTGATTAGCCAACCTACGTTTTGAAAGTAAAGATCTAGAATATACCAAAGTCTATTTCTAATACCAATTTAAATGCCACTATGAAAGGGAATCGGGCTTCAAAAAACTTGGCCAGTACTAATATTGGTTGTTAAGAAGTTGAGAGAGGGAAAATGGGTTCTAATAAAATTTGAAAGAGAAAAGAAAAAAAAACATCTTGATTTTTAATAATGCTTAAAAGAATGATTAATGTAATTGTAATTGGAAAAATATATTGACAAGTGAACAACCATTGACTGATTATTCGAAGAAAGTGCTTAAAGAAAAACAGAGGTTCATCATATAGCGTGTGCAGATGATGCCACACGAAAAAGTTGTAGGATGGAACTAATGATTTTGCCGTAACAGAATTGTGGAAAAATCATGCTATATTCAGGAAATAATAGATAGTGCTGAAGTGAATAATTCTTTGACAGTTTAAGTCTTTTCCCCTAAGGTTCCAAGCAAAATTCCATATGTAAACAGAGTTCCAAGACTGGTAACTACAAGAGATCTTTCCAAAACATATATCTTCCACAGCGATAGGCTGTGATCTTGCATCAAATCAATATTCAACTTTGGACTTCCAGCGTCTTTCCGTGAAAGTTTGCATGACAAACCTTGCATGACCCGTCTAGCGTTTTTGGCAATTTCATTAACATGAATAGCTGATATCATTAATGTTAACTGAAAAGACAGATAGAGAGTAATGGAGCACATCATGAAAGAGCAAAATTCTAAAGATTTAGCTTTGTAGAAAGCCAAAGTGTATCCGGCGCGAAATAAATTGATCATACATATGAGAACTGTAATAAAAGCAGGACCCGATAAATGGTCATCAAAGCTGCTGAGGATTTCCACAACCTTCTGGTATATATGTAACAGATTCTGAGATTCCTCAGATGTGTCAATTTTGTGAATTTGAATTAATAAATTACGGAAAAAGATTCTAAAAATTCTGCATGTGAATATGTAGTAAGTAACAAACAAAGACATTGTCATTCTCGTAATAAAAAAAAATGCTAATTCCAAAATATTAACGATCACTGAACAGTAAAATGGTAGAAGGTCTTTTGATTCTGCCTTTAAATTTTCAGTAAGAAAATAATTTTGTATTTTTCTTCTATCGGATGCAGTAACACAAAATGTTACTGCCCAAATTGTTAAGAAAAAGAGGTTGAATGCGAAGTATATTTTAAACACATATTTCTCGCTTCTTAAACGGTTCTCAGACAGTGACTGAAATATCTGGCTCAGATGCTTTATCAGCTGAAACATTTCTTGCCGTTTTCCATAAACTGATACATAGAGGATTACCATGAATAATTTAAGGAAGAAATTTGGAATTACATGAAGCTTGTCTGGAATAAATGCCATACAATATATTTCAAGAAGTATCATTGTGCAAAAAATGATCACTTTTATATATTTAAAAAAAATCATTACACATACTTCGAGATTGAGCTTTTGAAATTTTCTCTGACTTATTTCTGTCAAGAGATCACTTCCAATTTCTGTCTCCTTCATTTCTATTGCCACTAACCGAAAAAGAAAGAATATAAACTTGAACTCATTTTTTACAGAATTAAGGTCACTTTCACTATCCATTTCTTTTACACAAATTTCAAAAACTTTGTTTTTCTCAAATGCAAAACACTTTAGTTCTTTCATGGACTATGAGTGGTTGATTCGCTCTGTGTCAATATTTTTCGTGTATATTTTCACAGCATCAAGACAAATTTACTAAATTAATTTCTTTTTCCTTTGCTTAGTAGACGAACCTGTCTTTGAAATAAAAGATAATATTTTGAATATTCATTCACAAAACATGTTGTCCTTCTTGCTCTTATGCTTCTGTCCCAATTCTGTAAATGCTTTGAAAAACACATTATGCCATAAATACCACCTAATCTAAAACAATCTTTGCGTCATGAGAACACAGAATTTTTTTCTGTGCATAGCGGCAGCAAGTAGCCTTTTCTAAAGTAAATATCTACTAATTTTCTCTAATTTAGGAATTGAAATCATTATTTTGTCATGCAGCGGAGAGTACCTTCCAGTAACGGATCCATTTGAAAACTTGAAGTTTTGGTCGATGAGAGTTTTAGCTGAATGCGTGCTATAAAAAAACAGTTTTGTCCTGTTTAATATTTGTAATTGTTCAAAGCATTTCAATCGTGAATGGCTCTAAAAGATAAATCTGCTTTCAAATTTGATATAATATCGTTTTTCTCTTAGTAATAAGACTTATACTTGACTGTTTATTTTTAATTCTTTGGAATAATAGATGGTTATAAATTACACTTGCACAATAATGGAAAACTCTTTCGAATAATACTTAGATACAAGTTTGACTGGAAGATAATTAGCATTTCAGATTTTTACTGTAATTTTTAAAAAAGTGTTCCGAAAATATTTGTGTGTCCATACACGTCATTAAAATCTGCCTCTTCTGAATAAAGTCTATTTACTATTTAAATCTTCCATCATCATCATATTACATTTCCAATTTTCTGAAATTCTACCAAATTAATCAATACAAGTTAGCAGTAATTTATCAGGACAGTTGAACAAATATTCCGTAATCAACAAACTTTTGAAAATCTGAACTAATAGGTATTTATATATTTCGTCCTGCATTCAACTAAATATATACAATTATGGATTTTCAAGAGTTTTATTCATTGTTGACATAAGTATTCATTAATACGAATTTCACTTTTAAATCATTAATTTCAAAAGTCCTGATATTTTATTGACCTGCATGTTAAGGCAGAAATTGACTGAGTTAGTATTTAGCATAGTTTGTTATATGCTATACTATACCTATCAGCTTTTCAGAACCATAAAGATTTTTATGCGCTGCCATCGCAAAATACTGTAATATGCTTTTAAAAAAATTTCGGAAGTAGAATTCTTTACAACTTTGTCTAAAATTATTAGTTTTTCCAAACTCCTTTTTAAATCAAATAGGCATTTAGGTATTTGCATAATTTAATAGCCCCTTTGCCTAAAATATTAATTAATTGGTTTTATTGCATATTATTTCTTTTCTACTCATTCAATTGACATAGACAGGGTGATTCAAAAAGAAGGAGCAGATTTAAAATATTTAATTCTAATTTTTTTTACAAAAAAGTTAGTTTTTTCACAAATTATCATTGATTTATTGAGTTAATAAAAAGAATGACGGTCTAGGAAATGCTATTAAAAATCGGATGTTTTTTTTAAAACAGAGAAAAATATTATTTCTTATATTGTGCTATCATCTTTGCAGCAAATTTTTTTTTAAAACGTGCTGTGAATTTGTCATGGCACCTTCACAGCAAACTTGGATTTCAAGGAGGGGTGGCGCTAGTTGTCTATTTCCGCCGTGGCGAACTTGTTGCAAACTCGTTTTGCAAGCGAGGGTGGCGATTCTGAATTGTTAGTTTGCAGCAATTTCACTTCAAGTTTGACGCGTCAAATTTGCCATGACAAGATAATATCAAGTAAAAATCAAACTTGCTGCAAACGTACGTGCTATGTGGGTAAGTAGAGCGTGATTGCAGCAACGAAACAAAAAATAGAGAACAATGGAAATCAAGATCATACAGAGTTAGCCCTTGAGATCATATAGAGAACGCTAACTTCTTATTAGCGTTTTGATGTTCGTGTTATTTCCTTTTCATTATTTGTTTCTATGTAATTTTCTCATTGGTCCATTGTTTGGGGAGTTCGGGCTATGAAAAGCTATGTTTGGCGTAATGCTAGCTTCTTACAGAAAATTTTAAAAATATTATTTTGAATCCATTTCGAATAGTTCTTAGCCCTTGAAAAAGTGGACTAGAATGGATTCCTTGTTTTGTTTTCAGTTGTATTCGATTCTTTCTGAGTTTATTGTTACTTCTTTCTTTATTTATTTTTGGCTATCTCTGTATGATCTTGATTTCTAGAAGAAAAGGAAAGTGTTTTGCAATGCTAGTTCAGCAACAATTTTGCTGTTGCTTTTTTCAGAATTCGAATGCTTTAAAAACAATCCAGCCCATTTCAATCTTTTTCTTCAAGTAATTTTTAAATATTTCTTTTCCTCTTTCTCATAGATATTTTTAAAAAACACCCCAGGCCACCCCATTCCCACTCACACCTGTCCCAAACTGATCAGGAGAGAACTACGTTCTAGGAACGGGGATGTGACATGGCGTAGTAGTAGTTGCCTATGGGCGCCATTGATCCAAAGGCTCCTATAGACTTACTAAACCGATTTCACCTCACTTCCACCATGAGGTACAGAACTGCACACCCCATGCCCCTGTGTCTGTAACCGTTACAGTTACTGAACCATAAGCTACAGCAGTACATTGAATGACACCATTCTTAACCCTTACGATTTTTATCTATGTGGGTACATAAAAGACAGATTGTACGTAGGTGAAAGCTGGGTAACACGACGAAGAGTGTAAGATGACGAATTGGATTTTTATCGAAATTTTCTCTAGTTGAACGCCCCGATTTTGCATCATCAGAGACATAAATCGATCAGCTACCCGTGTCACAACAAAAGATTCCACCCCTTTATTAGTGATTCACAGTACGCGGAAATGTGCTTTTGAGTTGTTCCTACGCAACTTCTGGGTGTTGCTTGGTAAGGGATATCGTGCACGGAGTAAATATTTTTGATTTATGCATGTGATATTCGTAAAGAATTCATCAAAATGTTTTCAATGATGTATTATTTTAATTTTTCTGATGAGCTGATATCCTTCAATGTTTTTTTTAAATAAAAAGGCGAAGTCGGGTAAGATGACGTATTAGGTGGAGGGCAAGATAACGAACACCTCCGCATTAATTTATGAGCTCAATGTGCCACCTGACTGCCACTTGCCCTTCTTTCAACTCACTGGAACTCCAGTGAAAAATAATCATATCATTAGAAAAGGAGATAGAGGAAAAAGAAGATAAGCGAAAACTGTTCCAGTTGAAGAAGGATGAAGTTAATAAGACTAAACGCAACAAACCTTCTGAAAAGTTTACAAAAAAGAAGAAAGTAGCTAAGCGACACCTCAACTTCTAATGTTCTGAGTCTGTTGACTCAATTTGTTGATTTGAATTTTCTTACTGATGACAATCTGAACCCAGATGACCTCGATAATGAAGAATGCATCATTTGCAATGAGCAAGGAAAAATAGAATTGGGATTCCAATGTTCTATGTGCAAGCTCTGGCCCCATTCCACCTGTAATGTCTGGGACAAAATCCAAGTCTATGACTATGCGATTTTTGTAATTGATTTCCTTTCTCAAGGTTTGAATTCTCAAATTTCGATTGATAATATTTCATTTGTTTTGTGCTTTTACTGTTCTCCGATTATGTTTAATTTCTGTTATGTGCAATTAGTTTTGATCAAGATCTGATCTCAAAAGTTTTAAATAGTTTTTTGATAGCATGTGGATGTGTTCAATTAAATTGTTATCTCAGTTTGTCATCTTACCTGCACAGTCGGGTAAGATGACTAATCGTAATCGTGTTGCAATAACACAAATTGTAGCAAGACCAGAAAATTTTGATCATGCTGATCAGTACGGCATCCATTAGTGTCATTGCATTTCGAAATTCTTCAAAAATATACAATACTAGTTGGTATACCCGGCGTTGCTCGGGATGAAAATATTTTCAAGTCTAAGTACTTATAGCACTTTAAACTTAATTAAGCAGTTTTTTGCAGGAACGTCTTTCTTTGATTTTTGTCTACCACTCCCGCCTTGTCTGACATACTCGGCCAGCAGCAAAACTCCTCTTATCTTTTTCTGTCCGTAATTTGAGTCCCCTGGCCACGAATCTAGCCGTCCTTAGTACGCATTTTTCTTTCCACATCATTCATGGCTAAAGCGACAACAGAAGCACTTTCATATCTTGGTTTTTATTCCCATTCGCCGGCGTACAATTCTCTTCTTTTTAATGTTTGTGTGACTGATCAGAAAAAAAACCTACACAGTTATATTGTCCCTTCGCCAACTTCACGACTCTTTCTTCTACCGTTAAGCTGGCTTACTACTATTAGTTCTGAACTGCCCTAAATCTAATACCAAAATTGCTGAGTTATCACTTGAGAAAATTCAAGTTTGGCGGCAGTACTGTGTTCTTAAGCCTAACCAAAATTTTAATAAAAACTTGCCTTTCATGCAATATGCAAAAATTTTAACGCGTTTCCTTGCTTTATAATTTTAAAATGGAAGGAAAGCATGAGATTAAATGCTTGAAGAAAGAATGAAAATCATTTCAGTCTACCTCTCACTCACACACACACACACACAAAAAATGAAATTAAATATTTGTTGAAATATTTAATATAAGTACAAAAAATATTGTTCCGAAAAAAATTACTTTGAAGTAGGTGCGATAAAATATTTCAGCAATGCTAAAGTGAAAATTCTGCTTTGGAGTTAATTCCCCAAGAAAACAATTTATACTACCAAAACCTTAACAATTTCAAAAGCGCGTAAGTAAAAGATTTGCTGAGATAATGAGATTGTTTGAATTTTATTTACAACAATAAAAACATTGTTACAAATCATGTTTGAAAACATTTTGAAAAATTTAATTAAAATTGAACAAAATGTCGCATGGAAATAAGATTGATGTCATTGAAAAGCTAATTGTTTTAGCTTTACGATGATGTTAAAATAGATTTTGTGCAATAATATGCTCCGAAGTTATTGTGGCAAAACGTGTAAATTTAAGGAAATTTTTTGTTAATTAAATTTCTAATTAAAATTTTGAAAAATCCTTTCTTAGTGAGCACCTACTACCCAAAAAGCAACCACCTGCCAAATTTCAAATTTCTAGTGCCAGAGGTTTGGGCGATTAAGTGATTAATCATTGAGTACCTTTCTCTTATATATATATAGATTCTGTCGTAGTCTCTTTTTACAGTTAAAATATTCGAATTTGTAATATAATATCATGCAAGCACAATCCAAGTAATAAAAGCCTACGAAGGAGATGGTTACAAAATTCACTTAAAATGGAGTAAGATACATGTATATTTTGTAAATGTAGTAGACCAAATCTTTAATTCTTTACCGATAAAGATTGAAGACTGTGTGTCATTGTGAATAATTTCTTTCATTTTGTTACTTATAACTACAGCTGAGATGATCAAATTTCTGATAGCCGTAAATGTGACATACAGGGCGATTAATGCTTTAAAAACTTTAAATTTTTGAACAGAAGTGATATTATTTTTGCAGACCTCAGGATTTCTTCGGTAAGAGAAATGGAGGGAATCATGCGGAGCGAATCATGGAAACGGAAATAATGAGTTTCAAAAGGGTAGAAAAGATCAAACTTCCTTCGCTTTTTGAGGTAGGTTGAAATGTAGCGATATACAGGGTGTTTCAAAAATATCTGGTAAAAATGAAAAGGTAGGTCAGACATATGATAAGCATCCAAATTCACCTTGGAACTTGGGTGCGCAAATGCCATCTAGAGGCAGCAGACGGTATTTAAAATAATACAGCATTTGTCACAATTGCCGACACTTTTTGAAATTTGTACATTTTTTCCAATATCTCCTCAAACTTCGACCATATAAAGAATAGTTTTTAACTCACAATTTTCACTGAAGATTCGGTCACGAGGGCATTTTGGGGACCAACCAGAAATTGATGATGTCGATAAGGGATTTGGGCTCACTCTATTTCACAGAAATCTGATAATGATTTGCAACTTTCGTCAATTAATTTGAATGTTATGTGCAATATTTACATGCATTTTCGTAAAAATAGCTGGAATATTCGGGAAGATATGAAGGTTTCTTTAAAAAATCCTAAATTTTTTCGCATATTTTTTGCTTATAACTTACATCGTTTTCAACCAAATTGTATGAAACTTACAGAATACTTGATAATGTGCTACAGTAGCATTATTTAAAAATTTGAAGTAAATACTTTGAATACTATAGAAGGTATGAGTATTTGTAGTAAATTATTTTTTACTGCGCATGTGCTAAAGGTAGCCTAATTTTTCTTTCAGAACTTCTGAGCCAGATATAAAAGGCAACTTATATAAAAATTCCA
Organism: Araneus ventricosus; assembly: GCA_013235015.1. Lineage (NCBI taxonomy): Eukaryota > Metazoa > Arthropoda > Arachnida > Araneae > Araneidae > Araneus > Araneus ventricosus. Next base: position 433,115 of record BGPR01000568.1, on the reverse strand, counting down.
ATTCAATACCTTTAAGATTCAAAAAGATATAGGCAACTTGGCCATCGTTGTTTTATTTTAAATGCCATCTGCTGCCTCTAGATGGCGTTTGCGCACCCATGTTCCTATGTGATTTTGGATGCTTATCGTATGCCTGACCAACCCTTTCACTTTTGCCAGATATTTTTGAAACATGCTGTAGATAGCTAAATACTCTAAAAATTATAGAAATTAAGAAAAATATTTTGGTAAATTCTTCAACCATCCGCAACGTTTAAATTTTTCGAACGCCTTAGGACAACTAATTGACATCAAACAGTCCATATAAGATTCTTATTACTTACAGTATTTTCTTTCTATTCCTGAATACTGATATAAAATAAATTGCTCGTAATATAGTCATTAACAAGCAAGTACTTCCATTTCTTTTATCCCGAAACAGTATAAGCCAGAAAACTTCTACAAATATTACACCAACATGAAGTAAAAAGCAAATTAATTTTGGACACTTTTGTAGACAAGAAATTATTCGATACTTCAATCTTACTTTCCCGGGATTATTTGAATAACTTAACTTCCTTTTCATTTTATCAAATACTTAAATACCTAAAACGTAAAATAATAAAAGAATCAGTTGGAACTCATGCAAAAGTTGTGAATCTTGAAACATCCATGATTGAGGTTTGATTTTACTTTGGATTTTGCACATTTGTAGACTCTTATGACTTTCGGATCTTCTTACCCGAGATAATTGTCTTTTGTTTTTTCATATTATAGCATTTCAAACTTTAGTTTAGGGAATATATGTTTATTTTATGACTAGAAAATCAATCACATTGTTTCCTTCAATACAACCAGTAGCCTTCATTACACACTCTTTTAATTATATTAAATAATTCATTTAGTTTCCACCAGAAAAAATTTGAACACTAAAGTCTAACTCAAATGACAATTATTAGCTTTCTTCAACTTATTGCATCCAGATCTAGTTACAGACACTTATAAACAATAATTGAAAATGCCTCTCTATTTAGCATTAATGTTTATATAATAACAATAGTTTCAATCACAAGATAAAATATACGAAAATATAATTTAATATGCAAATAAACAAACTCCACTATTCGATTAGTTCATATGAAAAAATAATTTAATAAAATGAATATGGTTAAATCATTAAAAAAAAGATACATGCAACTCATTAACTATCAGTTATAAAAATGGTACAATTTATCAAATAGAATCTGAAATGAAATCAATAAGCAGAATGTAGTAATGGAGAAGAGAATGGAAGAATATTTTAGATGAATGGATATGGAATTTTAATATCAGTTTTAATTTTTACAACTGAGTTTCATGTTAATATGAAACCATCGCATTAAATTGGCCATTCTTGACAAAGAGTACTTGAACATCTGCAGGCCAATCAAAAAATAGGTTTGAAAGATGTAGACGAATTTAATCGAAAACCGACATACATTATATAAAAAATCGATATATTTTGCTTATTTTTTAATCATCTTACAATTGTTTTGGCCTCTATGACTTCTCATCTATTATATATATACAGTGGTTCCCAAAAGTGTTAGTACACTTAAGATTTTCAATGAAATAGGGCTCAATCCATCAATTAAAATTAATTTTTCGGAATAGGTATTTAATAATAAGATCTATAAACTGTTCTTAACACAACGACATGAAATATTTTAAAAACATAGTAAAACGTTATTTTTAAGAAATCAATAATCAAAAAGTAACAAAAACTTTATCTCACAAAAGTCTTCGTACACTGAAATATTTTCGGATAAATTCATAATTTAAATTATCATCTGCCGCTTTATTTTTATTTTTGCACTGTAGTGGCATTTAAAAAGTCGTTTGGCATTAATGTTTGCTTGCTTACACCGTAATATTCTATTTATTATTTAAAAATGGCTGGTAGTCGTAAAGAAACAACAATAAGCATTCGAAAATTGATTATTTTTCATCATAGTAGTAGTAAATCAGTTCGGAATATCGCTAAATTAATTAATTTATCCCATTCTACAGTGCAGTATGTGATAAAACGCTTTAAATAAGAAAATCGGATTGAAAACATGGTAAGAAAAGGTCGACCGGCAAATTTAACAGAACGTGATCGGAGATTTATCATTAGAAAATTTGTGAAAAATCCACGTTTGAGTGCTTTAAAAGTTTCTGCAGAATTTAATGAAAAATTTTCTACTCCCCAATTTCACCTGAAACTGTTCGACGAGTTCTCAGAGAAGCTGTATTAAATGGGCGTTCTGCCCGTAGAAAATTTTTTGTTAAGTCGGAAAACAGAAAGCTTATGCTTGCCTTCGCAAAATCAATGTTAAATAAACCCGAAACGTATTGAAATAATGTCTTATTTGCAGATAAAAGCAAATATAACCTTTTTTGGTTCCGATGGACGTATAATGGTATGGAGAAGAAAAAAATGAGGAACTTAATCCCAAGAACTTATTTGGAACAGTTAAGTATGTAGGTGGAGGGTCCTTGTGTGTGGGTGCATGTCAGCATCAGGACTAGGTAATTTGGTATTTATTGATGGCATAATGAATCATGCTCTTTATTTAAATATTTTAAAAGACAATCTAAAATTATCAGCCCAAAATTTGGGTATTGGAAACAATTTTTTTAATCAAAATAACGATCCTAAGCACACGCCTTTCAACGTTTGCCTCTTGTGTCTATAATTGTCCACAAAATTTGGAAACACCACCTCAATCGCCAGATTTAAACCCAATAGAGGAACTCTGGAGGTTAGAGTTAGAAAACACGACATTAAAACTAAAAGCGAACTAAAAACAGTAATGATGGAAGAATGGATGAACATTGATGCAGAAATTACAAAAAAAAACTAGTGAAATCTATTGCCAAACGCTTAAAAGCTGTTGTGGATGCTAAAGGATATCCTACTCAATATTAATTTAACGAAAAATTAGAATATTTACTAATATGTAGAGATTTTTTTAAGTATACGAAGAGTTTTGTGAGATAAAGTTTTTGTTACTTTTTGATTATTGATTTCTTAAAAATAAAGTTTTACTATGTTTTTAAAATATTTCATGTAGTTTTGTTAAGAATAGAATATAGATCTTATTATTAAATACCTATTCTGAAATATTAATTTTAATTAATAGATAGAGCCCTATTTCTTTGAAAATCGTAAGTGTACGAACACTTTTGGGAGCCACTGTATAACAGCACTTCATGTCCCCGTATCTATTATCTCTCATCTAATATAGAAATTAGATCTTTTGATACAAAATTTTTTCAATCCATTTATCTGATTTTAATTCTAGAACAATAGTTAAATTATACACAGATATGATACACAAAATTATATGATTGCATTTCATCGAAAATGGTTATAAGAAATTGAATCAGATTATATATATCAGAAGTTCAGTGTAAAAAATTCTAAAGAGCACTATTTGGGATCAAATCAATCATGACTCTGTTTTTTCAAATTTCCACAAATAAATTGTTTAGAATTACCACAGCTCAGATCAATTCTATATTTTCTTCTTTGCAACGCACAGTAATGAAATTTAAATAGGTTTCAGCGATGAAATTTCAGTATTGCTTCATAAACACAAGGTTTATTTTATGTAAACAAATTGTTAGGTAAAACAGATTATTTTTAACACGTTTCAGCACTGTATTACTTGGAGCGCATGCGTGAGTGAATGAAAGAAAGAATGGAGGGTGAAATAGAGGATGTATGAAATATCTAAGTTGATATAAATAAAAAGTTGACAAAAATTCTTCATTCAGATATCTAAAATAACCTCACAGATACAAAAAGAGATTCAGGTACAAATCAACTTTTATAGCTAGAGCTAACTAAAATAAGTATTTTGTTTCGGAGACTTCGGACCATTGAGTTCGTGCGTTCCATTAAATTCTCCATCAGTCGCTTGTACTGTATTACATAAACTCTCAAGATCTGAATGATTTCTTTTTTCTATTTTATGTGCCGTCATTCATTTCACCAGTAGACGATGTTAATTTATTATTGAATGAATAAATAAAATATAAAGGTAAAATAATGGAAAATATGCGCAGTACGGAGTGATTACGAAAACAATTTCCGATAACGTCATATTATAAAACAATAAAAATATATAGTATAAATAATCGATACAATATTGATTACTCTTAATTATTTTAGAGCGAAAGTCTTAAAGTTTATTGCCCTCGTGATACTTCAAAAAGGGACGTTAATGTAACTAAACTAAACTAAATTAAACTAAACGAAACTTAAAGTTTATTACTGAAAATTGCAAATTTTAAACGTGTTCACCTTTAATCGACGATTTACATCGACATAATTACTAGTGGACATACTTATCAATATTTTGTCACGCCAGAATTAAGGCATTGGAATTGCTGCATGAGTGCCATCTGAATAGTTTGATTAACACCTCTTTCTTTCTTTCAATTTTGAATAATAAGAGATGATTTTCATCAATGCTTATCGAAACAGGAATTGTTATTTATTAATGCTAATCGTTAGCAATCGATGTATAATGCATCGCTCTCACCTTGTAAGAAAATTAGGTCTTAAAACATATGTTGATACTAATGCGTGTTTTAACTTTAAACTAAATTCACATATATTTTATTCTGAATATTATAAATGCAGAATAAAGTATATGTGAATGTAGTTTTAAATCTACAATTTTTATTCTTAATAAAGAATGCTACGAAGTAAAAATGCATATCTAAAAATACAGCTTCTCAAATCGAATGAATTATAACACGATTAACAGATTCAGAGACCAAGAGAAAAGATAGATAGATGCAAATCTTCATAGTGAAACACTTGAACATAAATAATAAATTTTCGATTATCTTTCCCTTGATGAAATCATAGTATTAGTACTTTTCAGAGAGCAGACATTTGCTGCCAAAACAATAGAGAAAAATAATAATACACGCATAGTAAGTAATACTGAAATGGAAAATATAAATTAACCACAACGCTATTTGTAAATTCTGAGTAATAAGACTTCATATATAATTTATTTCCTTACATCATTCAGTTCCATATTAGTGAGTTTCAAACCAGTGTTTATTAATATAATATATCACCATAGATGATTACAGAGAAAACTTTGTGTCATAAAGAAATAAATTGGTTATATCGTCGATATGCACCTAAAATGACCAGGTCAAGGCAAAAATACAAGCGGTTTAATATGTTCAAATCGTTTTAAAATGTCATATCTGTAGCAGAAAAAAAATGAGCTTATATATATATCTGCTGAATATATTATATACTGACCGATATACTGGTATGCCTTTTTTTTCTATTATGCGTGTTTGGGAAAAATTTAAAGAAGCTTCTGTTTTATTTTATATTTACAGACAAATTTTAATCACAAAGATACTTCCAGCAAAAGAAATGCTTAGAAAATGCTGTTTTCAGGAAGAAGCTAGACTTTATCTATGTCTAAATGCTATAAAGTCCACTTTGTTACCAGCACACAGAAATTTCCTAGCAAAATCTTTGTCTTTTCGAAGGTAGTATTTTCATATCCAAACACATAATACCAGAATTCCGAGTTTTCAATCAATACCCTCTTTCTGAATAAATATCCATGCAAGCTAAAACCCTGACATCCTCATTCTGTCTTTTCTTCCCCTGTGAACAGCCATCAATCATTTGAGTTTATGTCATTTGCACGAACAATGAAATTCAGAGATAAATCATTGTTCTTTTCAATCAGAAACCATTATTCCCTAAGTTCATTTCTAAATTTGCAATATATTGTGATCTTAATTCGACTCCATATTAGTTGCTCTCGTCTGACGCATAAATACTTATTCTTTACAGAGAAATAATCCAGTCTGTGGCTATTGTGGTCATGTATGAACCATTGATGAAATTTTAATAGCTTGTATGCGTTTTACAAGTTTCAAGAAACTGAAAAAACAAGACTAAAAAAGGACTCAAGTTATTTTAGTTTACATATTTATTGGGAGAAAGAAGATCTTGACCTTTCCATCTTTTCAAAAGATGTTGGTTTTATATTTTAACGTCGATGTAAATTTTTAACTTAAAGCTCCTTTGCTTGCATATTGCAGTCGTTTTGTTTCGAAACGGGACGATAATATAACTAAACCATGTATTCTGCCAGTTTTGTAAAATGTTATGTAACCCTCATGAATCAGTTTTTCACCAATGATTCGAAGTAACTTGTTTTATTTAAGGAATTTAAGCTCAAAATCCAAATCCATGAAAAATTTTGATTTATTCTTAGTAAAGCCCCATTTATAATGAGACTGTTATAGTTGGATGATCCCCACCCAATGCGGTCACATGAGTATCAACTGACTGAAAAACTAGCGAGATCTACATTACGTGACCTTCCTACAACCCTTACTATCCTAATCTAAGCTCATCTTAAGACAGAGGGTCGAAATATGGACCACGATTGCAATAAAGGCAGTTTTGGAATGCCTTCCTTGTTAAAGAATTGTAGCAACTCCACTGATCGTCCTACTTAAAGTGCTTTCGAAATTAAAGCCCTTGATCTTATTAGGTTTTAGAACAGTGCCACGATGTCTAGACAGCTGTAGCCAAGGCTGCTTCAAGACTGCCTCAAACCAGTTTTATTTCGAAAAGTAAGGAATTCTCCTTACCAAAGCATTTCACTATCCTTCGGAAAGCTAACGTTATAAAAAATTGGTAATAATCACCATTATTCATTTTTTAGACTAAAAGTTATTTCAATAAATCATTTTTAAATGTACACTAAAAGATCCATGTCCTATTATAGCCGTGCCCGTGTAACAAAACTTTTAATGCAATGCAAAGTATAAAAGTATTCTTAAGAATGATTGGTTGCTTTTTACGTATAAATGCTTAAAACAGTTGTTTGATGATTTTTTCAATTGGAAGTGCTATTTTATTCCTCTCAAATAACAGTTACGTATGCTAAAAATATTGATAATTCATCTACAGTTATAAAAGATGCAATAAATAAATTGTAAAATTCCTCTCTAGAAAAAGGCTAAACAAAGTTATTTCTATATTACTATACTTTTGCATTATATTTCTGTTTAACGAAGTAGTCGACTTTTATATTGGAAATGAAAACTTAAATCTGAAACATAATTTTGATAGTTAATCTCAAATTATAGTAATGATTACCAACATGAAGTATCAAAAATTATAAAAGAAAACAACTATCAGGTTTTGCATGTTGAAATCGGTTGCGTAAACGTCCTTCCGTAAAATTTTCCCGTAAACATGCAATAAATTCTGAGATTCCTCAAATATGTGAATGCTGTGGATTTTTCTTGAGAAATTTCCGAAAAGGATTCTAAAAATTCTGCATGTGAATATGTAGTAAGTAGCAAATACATACATTGTTATTCCGGTTACAAAATAAAATATTAGTTTTAAAATATAAATTTTCAGAAAATAATAAAATGGTTTTTCAATTGTTTTCCGATCAGATTCAAAAATCCAAAATGTTATTGCCCAAATTGTTAAGAAAAGTGAATTAAATGCACAGTATATTTTAAGCAGATATTTTTCGCCTTTTAATTTTTTCTCGTGCAGCGATTGGAATACCTGGTTCAGATGTTTTATCATTTGAAAAAATTCTTGCCGCTTTCTAGAAGTTGATACATAGAGCATAATCATCAGTATTGCCAGTAAGAAAAGTGGAATTCCATCAAGTTTGTCTGAAGCAAGTATCAGACTATATGCTTTAAGTAGTTAGTATCTTAGTGCAAAAAATCATTATTATTATACATTTAGAAAAGATCCTTGTACATATTTTGAGGTTTTTATTTTCAGATTTTCTTTGACTTGTTTTTGTCAAAACCTCACTTCCAGTTTCTGTCTTCTTCACTTCAATCGCTATAACCGAAAAAGAGAGAATATGAACTCAAACTCATTAGTAACAGAATTAACATCACTTTGACTTTCCATTTCTTTTGAAAAAATTTCAAAACTTTGTCTTTCACAAATGCAAAACGCTTTGGTTCTTTCATGGATTTTCCGTGATTGATGTTTTCTATCGCTAATTTTGTAATTCACTATCTCTTAAATATCATTACAGGATCACGACAATATTTCTAAATTTATCATTCCTTATGGCTGGGAAAACAACCCCAAAAGATTGCTGTGATTGAAATAAACGATACTAGACGCTCTGGCCGCCCTCCGAACGGGATCCCGGCCAGCAAACCTTTTGCTTGGCACTGTCCCTGCTCCTGGCCCTCGCTGCTTACAGGCTCTCAGCCACTACTTTTTCAGTTTTAAATACTGCATGAAGATCAGTGGAACAGACCATAAAACTACAGTAGATTTCATATTCTTTGTAGACAACAGAATTCCTTTAAAATTATAAAATCTTTCAATAAACCCCATCTGGTTGTAATGTTTTGAATAACTTTCTCACGAATTTCGGCATGAAAGTCTCCAGATCCATAAATACAGAATGATATCGCAATAAATAAATAGTTTCCATCAACTACAATGGGTATTTTACAATATTTTTGACACGAAAAAAAGAAGTATAGGATTGTAGGTCAAGAGATATTTTACGCTTTATGCTAATTACAAAAATTCATTAACATAATGAGTTATACAAGGTGAATGATGTGTTATACAAGGTGAGTAATGAGTTATACAGAGTGAGTAATGAGTTATACAAGGTGAGTAATGTGTTATACAGGGTGAGTAATGAGTCTCCATACAAATGGTGATAGTGGTGACTAATGTTTATTTTATTCATACAAATGGTATTATATGATGCTACAGTTGGAGGATATGTTCCACATGTCTCTCTTCCATGCCGACGCCCAATGACAGTCTCTCTAACCAATTTTGACCAGAAACATTATCGTGCATATTCAGCGTCTACTCACAGAACTCTATCCTACGGTTAGGATCGTCTTCGGTCAGATGTTATAAATGCTTCAGCTTGTTTGGGTGCCATTTGTTGCAACCGCAAAATACATACGGCACTACTTTGGCTGACTTCGATTTGTGCTGAAAGACCCTTTCAACTAACTCCTGGCCATGCCTGCTAACACCTGTGTTGACGCACCTTCATTTGTTGCCGTTTTGTTTATCCAGATATGCTTGCATCGGCGACGAAACCTGTCCTTTTGAATTTCATGATAAGTTTTGTCTCGGTGTTATGGGTTATCTGAGCTCAGCGCGTTGCATTGAAAGTCTGCGCTACATAACAGGTGGTACCACTCCCAGTCAACAGAATAAAGAAAATCCGTTCTTGCTTCCTTTTCAATTCTTTCACCTTCATCAAAACGAAAAAGAAACTAGTCACTACTTTCACCATTTGCTTGGAGACTTATGACTCAACCTGTAGTTGATCATGTTGAAGAATTATTTAATAGGTAGATGTAGGGTGACTTTAAAATCATGAGACAATCTTAAGGTTAGGTCTAGCCTACAGAAGCAAGTCATTTTTACAGCAGAACATGGGGTTGCAAACGCGGGATCTCTTTTGCAGCGAATTAATATAATACAAATTTAAAATAGTACAACAGCAGCTGCATGAACAGGAATAATGAGATGTTAAGACAGTATCAGGTGATGCGACGTAACTGTGGGGTTGCTATAAAGCTGGGCATTCATCACTCCATGCAGATTCTGTCATAAAACCCGTCGACAATGCAAAAATCGGATTAGAATGCGGTCGAAAGTTTGGATTTTCGGCTTCGTTCGTAATCCATTTGGAGTCGTGGGCCATAGAACCTGAACTGCGACCATGGGGAAGGGGGAGCGAGGCTCTCTCATATAAGCGAAAACCGCAAAACATAAACCCATAGGGAAGAGGGAGTGAGGCTCTTTTGGGAAAGAAAGGCGGGAAGTCTTGTTTTGAAACGGAGGAGGAGTACGCACAATATTCGTAGGGGGATAGGTGTGACCAGTAGAGTGGTTTGCATGGAGCCTCCGTAAATGACCCATCTAAATGGATGGGCTGAAAATTGGAATGGTGTGGAGTGTTATCACGCCATTTGCGGGGAGTGATCTGACCGTGAATGTCCAGCTTTTCACTTATTGTGGAGAACTGCATTTTAGGTAGATTCCTTATAGGAAGTCTACCTATTGCAATGGTTCTCATGACACGACTTCCAGAAAATTTCTGTATATCTTCACCAATCATGACCCCTAGAAACCCAAACGACCCTTCGTTCAAAAATTTATATAATACATATAATGCTTTAGCCCCTGTTATCTTGTGAACGCAATAACTGGAGTAATTTTGTTTTGATTTAAACCAGCATGGGATATGTTGTAAGAATAGTGAAAATATCGGTCCAATTCGTAGATGGGCTATCCAGCCGGGTCAAAGGGGTGGAAATGGCTACGGTGGAAATTTAATTTCTGCATAATTCCTTTACAATTGAAAATAGAAAGAAAATAATTCAAATTAGGCGAATTATCGTCTTATCATAACGAACAATTTCTGCATTTAAACCTTTTCTATAGCTGCAACTGTTTAAAAGTAATGAGCTGAAAAGTGATTTTCCCTCCCTTACCCTTATCTCCCCTAACTTAAACTATCTTTCAACCTATGCGTGTTACTTCTTGTTGGAAAGCTCTCGTCATTTTCAGTCTCTTCCACTTTCTTTCATTCTTGCAGCTCTTATGAAAACAGAGGGCGAAATGTTCTTTTCCTTATATTTCCGGACTTTGCCTTCCGGCTTGCCGACGGGGATTTTTTTTAGTTTCCAATTACTTTTACTATCAAATAATTAGTTGATAAAGCAGTGATTCTTACATTTCTGATTCTATGTAGGTAGTTAAGATATATTTACGTACAGTTTTCCAGCAATATGAGAGCTATGTTGGGACGGACATCGTGATTGTGATCCGTATTCAAATAACGAGGATGACACCTGAGCTGGCACCCCCTCTCCAAATTTCCGCACACATAGGCTGGAGGACATTTGGCTCCGATAGCTTTAAGGTGCATCATACTTGCTTAAAGGTGATTCTTTGTTGGAGTGGTGTTTGGAATCTGAGCCCATCGGATCCAAGGTCGACACCTTACCACCATACCGCCGCAGCTCCGGATGTAGGTAAACTATAAATTACAAATTCTAATTGAGCAATTACTAATTCTTATATAATTTGAATTAAAAATTTAACTTCAAAATACATTTCCATTGCATTTTACACTTTCCTGAGACCACTCCTCCGAAAAAATTTCGAATTGCGCCTGCCTGTGTGAAGAAGGTAACTCAAAATCGTAATAAGCCAGGCGGGAAAATTTTATCATTTGATCTTTACATCAAATTAGCGAATTTCTATCAAATTTTGGAACGAGAAAAGAAATATTGAATCAATGAGCTAGATTGATGAAATTTGATAGGCATATGGTTTTTTATCTTTTCTGAACTTCTTTCATCAGATCTGTACCAAAGTGTGTCCAATAGAAGAAGTGGAAAATGTTCCTAATATCAATTTTTATTGTATGAAAAATGATTCGCCTTTTACAACAGTTATTTAAGCACAAGTTTTTACCACAAAATGAGAAAAAAACCATTAAATCTATAAGAAAATGACAAACATAGCACAAAATGGGCTAGAAAATTGATGGAAACTTAAGTTGACATTAGTGTATAGTAGTTTAATACTGAAACTTATTGAAGTGTGCATTGAAGCTTCTGAAATGTGAGTCGTTTTACTTTTGTTGTGCATTTGTTTACGAAAATTAATCTCGAATAATTCATCGCCTTTTCACCATAGCAGCAAATCATTTTATTATTGATATATTAACAGTGTTGATTTTTCTACTGCTTGCTGGCTCACGGCTGTAGTGTTCAGCAACGGATTCCGAGACTACCACTTTTGGACGATTTTACATCGGAAAGAGGTGTCAGGCAACGAGTCACATGAGCGCATTTCCGGAGTCCTTAATTAGATCACACTCAGTAAAATGTAAACATCATCCTTCCATTCTCCATTTTTCCCCTATGTTGATGAAAATAACTTCCAGTGTCTCTTCCAGTGTCGCCTGAATACCAGTCTTGTTGCTATTTATTGAGGGAGAGGTTCCTAAGTACTTTTTTCAGATGACATTTTGGGGCCTGAAGATGGAGGTGAGTTCCTTCTTCAGCAGGTTGTTTGGCAAGGTTGTCTGCTGTCTCGTAATCGAAGAAACAACATGCGCCTTAATTCAGTTAATTTGCTTGGATGGGTTCTGAAGGAGGGCTTGTTGCGCTTCTTGGACTAGTGGATTAGAACTTTTGATGGAAGAAATTGCTCTGAGGGCTGACTCGCTGTCACTCCAGATTGATGTTGATATTCCCTTAGAATTAGCCAATTTTAGCCTCTTTTATTGCTAAGGTCTCAGCTCGAAATACCCTATTATGTGGGCTTAGTTTTGCCGTCCACTGATGAATTTGGGCGTTGTTTTGAGTGACACAGGCTTCACCTGCTAGGTGTGAGCCGTCTGTGTAATAGCCTCAACTTGTGCACGCGGGTCAGAGACTATTGAAACTCTATCCTCTAAATCAAAGTGAGCTGAATGAATGAATGAAAACTGAAAAATTTATAAATATTTGGTTATTACTTCTTCTGTATATGCGCACCCCTCCGAAGGTTGCGCCTTAGGCCATGGCCTAGTTTGGATATATGGCAAATCTAGCTCTGTAGAGAGGGCATTAAAGGAGCTACCAGAAATTGATGAAACCGAAAAGAGATTTTGACTTGACTCGAATCTCCGAAGAGTAATTTTATGAAAGATGAATATACTGAATACTCATGTATATTTATAAATTAAATACCTAATTTAAACTGTATTTCGATGATAGCTATTCGAAGATTCAAGTTTAATAAATTTCAGTTTCTACATGAACTCTAATCATTTAGCTTCTCTTAGAGCGAATCAAAATTCACCTCGCTGCAATGCCAGTATGTTTCTGAATATTAACGGTATTGAACCGGAACTTTTATATAAGTTGCCTTATATATCTGGCTTTGAAGTTACGAAAGAAAATTTACGTTACGACTTGCACATAAGCAGTTAAAAATTATTTACTGCAAATACTTATATTTCTTGTAATATTTAAAGCATTGAATTTAAATTTTTAAACAACTCTTGTTTTCTACATGTTGGCAAGTATTCTGTAAATGTCGTAAAATTAGGTCGAAAACTCAGCACGTTGAAAAAAATCATGCATAAAAATTTGGGAAACTTATTGTACCCATGTATCTTAACCATTAACTTAACCACCTTAACCATTGTAGCCATGTTAAGTCCAAATTTTTCGCATCTCAAAACTTGTGCTTAATATTTGGCCAACAGTGTAAGTAGTAATCGACAGGAATCATGCTAATCCCGAATATCCTTAATATTTCTTACGAAACTGCATGTAAATATCGTATGCACCCAACGAAATTATTGATGAGAGTTGCAACTCTTTTCCAGCATTCTGTGAAACAGGGTGCGCCAATATCCCTCTTGGTCTTCCTCACTTTCTGGTCGCCCTCTAAATGTATTCGTGACCGAATTTTCACTCTAAAATATGAATTTCGACGGATGTATTGTTCATAATTCTCCGCAACTGGTAACCAACCGCTCCGCAACCATTGTACCCACGTTAAGTACAAATTTTTCGCATCTTAAAACTTGTGCTTAACATTTGGCCACCGGTGTAAGTAGTAATCGACAAGAATCATGCCAATTTAAATTGTTGTATTGCTACTACAGCAAAACTTCGATTAATCGTCACGGTCGAGACCAGGGCTGTGACAAATAGCCGAATAGACGGACAATAGAAATCTCTCAATTCATATGCATTGTAAAATGATTTCACTGTTGGGTTAGATAGAAATGAAAATGAAATCTTTAAAAGTGAATAATACACTCAATGTTGTATCTAATTTTGCAAAGTGATCGATATAAACTACAATATAAGAGTAGTAATTTACAGAAATGTATTGTAATACTGTGAAACAGGGGTTCCCAAACTTTCTTCCATCGTGTACCCCTTGATAAATCTTTTTATTTTCGCGCACATTCTACTGTCATATGCACCCCCCGAACCATCCGTCAATGCTAAGAAGATTTATTAATAACACTTCGGGATTATGTTACCTTAAGAGTCAAATGACTCGAATAAACAACATTTACAAGACTTATTTTTGATTTTACGTTTTATTCCATTTTTATAATAGGATTAGTTCAACTCCAAAACAAATGAAACCAGCAGTGTAACAATTTCGCTTTAACTCATAAATATAGATAAAATTACTCTTCGTAATAACAATCAACTATTCAAGTGGAAGAAAATTTCAATGTGATTCTTGAGCTTGTCTCATGGAGCTGAGTTTTATAAAATTGGGTTCAAATGAGACTGATGCTTAATTCTTGAGCTTAATTAATTAATTGATGCTTAATTAATCGATGCTCGAATCTTCAGCTTGTCTCATGGAGCTGATTTTTATAAAATTGGGTTCCAATGCGACTGTTATAACGTCATTTCTGGAGCTGTGTGTAAACCAAATACCAATCAATTACCAAGTTCCTTTCTTTTTTTCTTATTTCGAAACTATGTTTTAGGATTTGTAAGTACAACTTTCACTTTTACTTTTTGCACGAATTTGGAGAAACAAAATTCTGTAAATTTTAATCCCTCGTGTTTTCTTGTTTCCGCCATTACCAACTTTGATTTCGCTTACCCCCAGAGATACGCATACCACAGGTTGGGAACCTCTGCTATAAAACTACGTTATTTTTTACTTTTTAGACGATAATGAAAAAAAAAACTGACAGTTAAACGAGCGAAGGTTAATCTAAGTTTTACTGTATATATTTAGCCATTCTTTGTGAGTTGAGGAGTAACAGATCCATGTGCCGTGGCCAGGTTCCCTGAATGGAAGCTCTGATCATTCAACTGAATACCATTACAAAATTTTTGTTGCAGTTGTAGTGTAGTTTAGTGGTGCAAAAGCCATGCTATCACATCATATTAAAATCACAAACATGATTATCCCAGGATAATTGTTTATCTGTACTGTTGGAATAAAATAATTTTGCCTTAATCAGTAGTGTGTGAGACTCGAAGTACTGGTGTTCCGAGCTCTAGTCTTGAGAGAATTTTCGTGTTCATGTCGTCAAATGTGATGGAGGGGGAGTGGACAAAAAATTCTATCCTGGGTGATAGTTCACATCCATACGGCTCTATTTTTAATTAAAACTTGCAGAATGTACTAGGTTATGCAGATCGCGTTGAAACAGTACAATTATCTTAGAATCTTCGTCAAAATAGCAGAATCGTGAAGTTTTAAAAACATTTTAAGGGGAGTTGGAACCCTAAGTCCGTTAACCCTAACCCTGTTATTTCAATGTACCTTTTCTCAAACGAAACTTTCGAAACTTTTTATACAAGTAAAGTACATCTTTCTAATTATACTAAAATCAGCTTTTTTAAAAAAAAATCAAAATTTTATTTTTTACATTTTTTTTTGTGTCAAAATAGGGTAAAATTTCACTATGTATAATTAAATATTTTGTAAATTTATAAAAAATTCAAAATTAATCAAAATCTCATTTCAGTATAATGAGAAAGGTGTACTTAACTTCTAAAAAAATTTCAAACATGTATCTATAACAGATTTTGAGAAAAGGTACACCGAAGTGGCCAATTTAACATTTTTTGTTTTGACACAAAAAAATTTGTAAAAAATAAATTTTTAAATTAAAAAAATCATTTTAATCTAATAAGTAAGATGTACTTTACTTGTATAAAAAATTTCAAACATGAATCTTTAACAGATTTTGAGAAAAGGTACATAGAAGTAACAGGGTTAGGGTTAACGGGAGGTTCCAATCCCCCTTAAAATATTCTAAAACAGTGAAACCTGTGTGTAAGGATACTGTCTATAACGATTAACCAGCCTATAAAATAATTTTCTATGGTCCCGGCCTAATTCCTATTAACTCAATGTATTTTCAACCTGCCTACAACGATAGTAACTTTTTAGACTCACATGTCTATAACGATACTCGTCGTTAGAAAACAGTTACAATATAACCCCGATTTTCTTCCCATGGACACCCAATGGTCAAGAATGTCAGATAACTGTGGAATTGAGGGGAGTATGGAAACCAAAGCTTGATGCAGCAGAGGCAACCAATAGGGAGCTAGCGATAGGAATATGTAGATATGTTTGTCGCATCTGACTCTTCGCGGGCACTAACTTGGCCCGCTGACCACTTGTTTCTTGAAATTCGCTCTTTATGTGTTAAAACCTTGAATATATGATGACGCGACGTAAAACATTGATATTTGACGAAAAGCTATAAATACAGTGTACTCCCCATTATCCGGGTAAATCACCGAGAGGGATCGCACGGATAATAGAAAAACACGGATAATCCGAAAACTCCTTTTTATTAATGGAAAAATCAACATCAGTACAAAAATATAACCAGCGGGAGTGGTCTCCCCTAAACTTTCTCGTATACTTTCTAAGTGCAGATTCGTCAAAATCTCGAGTTGGAATTTTTTTTGACGATTGCAATGCTTTCTCTCTGTATACTTCGTATACGAGAAAGTGAAACAAACAAACAAACCTGAAATCAAATATCTGTTGCCACGTTTCAAAAAAATATTACTTTGAAGCAGGTGCGATAAAATAGGCAATGCAATGAATACCAAAGCGAAAATTTTGCTTCGAAATTGAATTCCCAAGAAAACAATTTATATTACCACAACCATAACAAGTGCAAAAGCGCGTAAATAAAAGATTTGCTGAAATAATGAGATCGGTTTGAATTTTATTTACAACAATAAAAAAATTGTTACAATTCATGTTTGAAAACATTATTTATTGTTGTAAATAAAATTTACAACAATAACTGATTGCTACCAGTACTTTGCGCATGAGAATCGGATTAAAAGAAATTGAATATACAATTTGAACGCCCCTTTTTGACGGATTTGGCCCAAAATATTATACGGGCCTACATTCATGACGATAAAACTGTGTTCCAAATTTCATGCATCTAGCTGTTCAAGTTTTTGAGTTATAACGTTCACATGACCGCGGACATACAAATAGACAGACTTCCCGTTGACGGATTTTGTCCAAAATTTGAAAGAAACCTACAAATTATGTTTAAAGACCACATACCAAATTTCATCCCCGTAGCTCTAATAGTTTTCGAGTTATTGTGTTCATAGACAGACGCACAGACAGACAGACATGATTCCATAATTGTATTTTTCGGACTCAGGGAGGTCTAAAACGTGGAGATTTGTCAAAATCTCGAGTTCGAATTTTTTGACGATTACAATACTTTCTCTTTGTATACTTCGTATACGAGAAAGTAAAAATTACTTACATTTGCATGCTGTATAACATCAAACTAGGAATTTTCCTTTTAGTATTTGCTGCTTAAAAAAAATCTGCAATGAGTCTTTGCTTCTGCTGTTTGTTCATCTCTTGTCGTATATCGACACATATTTTACGAACCGCAGTAATGTCACTGTAATCAATTCCTCTTTGTCCCATATAATCTAACAAAGTTTCCGCAGATTGTAGAGCAGCAGAATGAAATTATATTTCCCTCATTTTCTGCATCAGTACTAGCTATTTCTCCATTATCAAGCTTTTGAAGGATTTCTAATTTTTGTTTAACATTTAAAACGTTTCGTTTTTGTTTCAAACCACTCATTTTTACCAGTAAAACATTTCACGCTACTAACTGACGATAAACAAGACGCAAAAACTAAAGTAACACGTGCGAAAGTGAAAGAAGACGAAGAAGTTAAAGAATGACGTGTCGGAGAGAAGCGTTTTCGTACGAGAATGAATTAGCATGAAGCGGATGATTCATTTCTCGGAAAATTAGGGATTGAATCATGGAGGAAGAAAGAAAAAATTTATTCTTTAGCCTCCGCCGTCGCGGCTCATAGTTTCACGGAATGAATCTCTCTATCGAACATCGATTTTACATGCATGATAAGCGTGAAGATCAAGAACTAAAGCGATTTCATGCTGCTAAAAAATATGGGATTTTTCTAGCTATCTTTTTTTTTAAAAAAGAAGACATTGAAGATGCTGTAGGAAAAAGTAATGTAAATAGCAAAGGAAAACTGTTTAAAGGTGATGTAAATGATGATGCTGACAACATTTTCAAATAAAATTTTCACTTTTAAGTTCTAAATAAAACTTAAATACAAAATTTATATCTTCATAATATTCAATTTCTTATCAGTGATTATTTGTAAAATGAAAGAATAAGCGCAATAAAATACGTTAGTACATTAATATATACATCATGCATTTAAACACTGAAATGGAACTGTATGGAATGACATGTATTATCTATATCAAATATGCTATAAAATATCATTAATTTGTGTTTTACATGAAGCATTTCATTAGCTAGTCCAACGGGCCACTATATTGTGGATGTGTTATTGTCGTCAGGATCGGAGTTCCAGGTTCAAAACCCGATTCCATCCAACATCCGTTGTTTATGTGAGCCTGGTGAACATTAAATCTGACAGCGAGAGACAAGCGTCCCCCAACAGGTGTGGTGCCTAAAAAATTGCCCTTGTTTTATTTTAAAACGGGGCGTTAGCGTAACTAAACTACATTATGTCTGTATCGTTATTTTTTTAAATCGGTATATTTGTAGCTATAATACATACTACGCAGGTTTGCAGTTTTGCTTAGATAATTGTCCAATCAAGGCATAAGTAATAACATAACACTGCGAGACATAATTTTAGTTGGGCTTAATCCTGCTGTTTCTTGTTATTCAGTTAAAATAAATTTAAAAAGGTTTGGGAAAATGGATGATATTACCAGAAAGATAGGTGGAAAAAAACTATGAATGCTAAAGAATATTTCAGAAGGCCTTTTATGAAGTAACTTGGCATTATGCGCTATTATATTTATGTGCGCACTGTTTCTAAGCTTCATTATATACCTGTTAATATTAGGTTTTCATTTTATATTTGTTTCGTGTTGCATTGGATAACTATACATACCTTTTTCACTGCTGCGGCTGATATCTACAGATATATAAATAAAAATATGTGTCTAAGGGGTCCACACATCGGAAGTCGAGAACCAATATCTAAAGACAAAAGAACCACATCAATTCAAATGAATGTTGTTCTCAAATGATATTTACCTTTACATTGCTGAATCTTCTCCTTATTGCTACATAAATGATTAAGGATTTTCTTTTCAAGAATTATTCCAGTTGACATTGTGGATGCGGTGCTGAAAAATACAAAAAATTATTTTGATTTCACTTCTATATTTGTAGATGTTAAGTTTTACATATGATTCGAGAAGGTTACTTGAAGATAACCATGAGAAATCTTTGAAATTTGTGTCTTTACCATTCAGAGTTGTAAAATTTTTATTGGATGAAAATCGCTCAGTCATTAATTATAATAAGCTTCGTTAGCAAAATATTGCCAGATGTGAAAGTTTCACCTACACTCGCGGCGGGGGAATGATCAGAGAAGAAAAGGACATCCACCACCTTATCAAGCTTTGTTAATATTTCTTTCATATGATAACATGTTTCAAACTTTAACAATACTGCAGGTTCCTACATCTGGAATCGTGAAGATTCCTAATCAGCGGGATTTGGCTTGGTGTAGTTCGTGGTTTTATGGCGCCAGAGCCGGGGGGGGGGGGATTCGCCAAATTTGGATTACTAGGACAATTTTTAATGTACAGTGATGGAGAAATAATTTTAATGAACAACAAGTAGAAGAATTTTTGCAGTTTATTTATCTTCAGAACGGCGTAATTAACTTTTTTTATAATGTATAATTTAAATTAGGTAAAAAAAAGTTTAATAAAATGCGTCATTTGTTCAATCAAGAAAACCGGTTGCTTAGATTTTACCACCAATTTCTTTAAGTACAATTAAAGCAAAAATATGTTTTTGATTCTGAAATTCTTACCAGAACACAATACACGAACCCAAGTATGACGTTTAATGCACTGTATCACTTCATCTTCTCGCTTTTTCCCCTCACAAATGATATAAATGGATACGTATCCTAAGTTTTTACACCTTTTGATCCAATGTTTGATAGCTTTAGCTTCCTTTTATTGTTTGTTTTATTTTTTCTTTGACTTGAGCCAATTCCAGTTTCTGAGGTATACTAGCGGTGAAAAACCGCTTTTAAATATTCCTGTAGTTTGCGATAATAGAACCATTGATTTAAATGGTCAAATCTAGAAAGCCGTTTGTGGTCCAATCTAGGCAACCTCTGGATAACAACAACAAAAATTCCTCTAACAATAATTTTAAACTATTTTGCAAAAATAGTTATATTAAATTGTAGATAAAGAAATTTCCTATCTGAGGATATAATAACACATTCTCCTACTTAATTTAGAGCCGCTCAAAGGTTTTTTTGCTTTTTCTTAAAATAATTGATTTTTGGTGCCTAAATCTAAACACTTGACCTCTAACTGTAACTATGCAGCGATTTCTCTTAAAGAGGATTTCGTGTATTCCATTTACATCGTTAAAACATGATCTGCCTTTGTTAGGCCCAAATGTTTAGTGGAATTGCAGTTATAATACCGGTCCAAATTCGGTTGGTTACGATGCTCCAAACACAAGATAAAAATATAAACTACAGATAACATTTTAAAAAATTAGAAGATTTGCCATGATGATATCTAAAGCATACATAATCACAGGGGAATGTGCGAAAGAATGAAAACTCCGAACGAAACAAGATAGGCAAATAAAATTTGTTTATCTTGTTGTTTCTTGGTGATTTTAGTGTACCTAAATTGTAATTTTGTATCAAAATTTGTACCCATTCGGCTAATGGGGAGAAGATATTCATATAATGCTTGCCAATGGAAACTAACACCATTATTTCCTACTACATAGAACTGGCAGATATGAATACAAATTTATCCGCTTAACTTAAAAGCGCAAGAATACAACTGCATCGATTTATCGTATTTTTAGTGTTAAAACTAAAATTTAATCACTAATTAGCTTTATAATTTTACACAAAAATTTTATAGAATCTATAAAGATTTCAAGTATTATATGCCTTCTTAGATAAATGAAAGCAACGCCCCTTTCCAAAACATAAGGGATCATCTTATTAGATAGCAAAGAAAATGAAACAATTAAGGGATTAAAGAATTAATCAAAATCATAATGCTATACTAGTGTTTAAATAACATTAACCCCTTAATAGTGGTGCCCGTACGTCGTACGTGCATCTAATTATCGCATTTTAATCTTATAAATTAAAATTTAATCATTAATTAGCATCATAATTTGAAACAAAAATTACTTAGAATCCATAATCGTCTCAAGTGTTCTATGCCTTTTTAGATGAATGAAAACGACAGCCTCTTTCCAGACCAGAAGGAGTCATCGTATTAGATAGCAAAGAAAAAGAAACTGTTAAATAAAAATTAATCATGATTGATAAAAAAGAACCACAAGAAACAATGGAATTTGTTTTTTGATTTTGGAATTTTTCTCTTATGAGTTAAACCCTGAAATAATCCTTGTATTTTAGATTCTTTTTTACGTGTTTTCAACTACATAGAACTGGCAGATAATAACGTATATTTAAAAAAAAATTATCAAAATTATTATGTTTTATATTGTTTTAATAACATTAAACTAAAAATTAATCATGTTTTGTAGAAAAAAACAGGAAACTGCAGAATTTTTGTAACAAAGGGATTTTTTTCTTAGAAGCTAAAACCTAAAACAATTCTTGTATTTTCATTTAAATCTTGGTAATAAATATATATAGAGAGATAAAAGTAACCTTAAAGGACCCGCGGAACTATGTTTGATATATTTAAGTTAAAGTCTTAAAAGTATTTCGTAATTCGGGGTTAATTTTGAATCAGTCGGTCTAGCTGGACTTAAGAAATAAGGTCAAGGCAACATCTTTTTAATATATACATAAAAGCGTATATCATTTGTTTATATCTCTGAAGTATCAAGTGTTTAGTAAATATTTGTTGTTGGAAATGCTTTTGGACTTGGCACTTACTTCCTTTTTGGGATGTGCATATACCATTTTGTGACTTTCACAGAAACAGAGGATGAGAAAAATTTTTATCTTCCAGATACCTTCAAGGATCCTTCAAATTCTGAGATATCAGCCTGCCGATGTGTGCTTAGGAAAGGATGTCGTCGACCTAAAAATTATCTTTTATTAAAGTTCAGTACTCTGAACTGTAATACAAGTAATCTCTTATATCGCGGAAGTTAAACAAACACAACTTTACGAACTTATATTTTATCAGTCGCTTGAGTCTTATGAGAAATGATTTTTTTTCAATATGTTCTTTGACCCTAATGATGGAAAGAACTACAAAAGCTGTACGGATAAAGTGGCATAATTTCCAATAAGGGATGCTTCAGATTTTAGGGGTGATAATCCATTACTACTCCCTCTGATTGAAGATATGGTACACATTCATAAAACATTAAAGATTTACGGATAACATAAATAATTTTCTAATCAAGTAGTCTTGTCTGTACCTAAATAACACGTTAGACATGCAGTGGCGTGGTGAGCGGGGGGAAAGGGGGTATAGATGCCCCGAGTGCTAGTTTACTGTTCAGCAACGGAATTCGAGGCGACGATTTTACACCGGAAAGGGGTATCAGATAATGAGTCATATGAGCGCAGTTTCGGAGTTCTTTGTTGGATCACGCTAACATCACCCTTCCATTCTCCACTTTCCCCTTATTTTGATGAAAATAACTCCGCCCCGGCACATGCGCAAAAGGTTGGAGGGTTTCCGAATCCGTTGCTATACAATAGGAGGTGCCAGGGACTGAAAACATTACTGATTTTTTGTCACTTCGTTAAGTAAAATATGATGAAGGGGCATAAAAAGAAAAGATAAAAAATAATAACATTCTCCGGACGTCATTTACGCTTGCTAAGCCATTGATGACGACTGAGATAAAAAAAATTCTCCTGGCGCCACTTATCTCACTACGCCACTGGCCATTATGACAAAAAGTTAGTGGATTTATCCAATTTATACCACTAGTGAGTAAAGAAATAACATGACCTGGAAGCCATTCGCACAAGCTAAACCATTAATAATTTTTGGGACAGGAGCAAATAAATCAAATTATGACCCAGGTGCTACTTATCCCAAATACGCCACTATAGAGATAACAAATATTTTGAAACTATTCAAGTCAAAAATGGATACGATGGATGTCAGAAATTTTGAATAAAATTTTAATTTGTATATAATATATTATACTAGGGGTTTACACTCCCTGCTCGCTCAGCTCCGCAACCCCCAAGATTCACATTGTTATCCTTTTGGGATCTCTACGTGATGACAGCTCGCTTCGCTCGCTCGCCATACAGTTATGCATTTCTTCTAGTAATAGGAAATTATAAATACATTAATTACTGAAAGAAAATTAAAATTATCTGAAATTGCATTAATTCCTAAAATTAATTTTTCATCAATTACTAAAATTAAAATCTTCTGGTAGCACAGAGATACATATGTAAAATGTTAGAAAAAAATCTGAATGCTAATATATATAATTATAAGATGTTTAAAAATCAAAAATTTTTACATCAATCAGAAATTAGTCATTTAAAACTTTTTTTCATACACAATTGACAATATCTTCAACAATTTTATTTGCAATTACTTCATTCTACCAAAATTTTAAACATGCCCTATTTTCAATGAAATGTTGCTGAGAAAAGCTTCCCCACATGTATTCACACTCACTTCCACCACTTTATTATTTAGCTACGAAAGATAACTTTTCTCTCTGGGCAGTTGTTTATGTGTTAAATCTCAGAAAATTTAAGTTGTCAAGAGATAATATAACCCATTTTACACCTTTTGACCTAAAAAAGGACCATTAAAAGAGATAAGTGGCTTTAAACAACTTCATATTAACTATTCAAAAGTGAAACCATAATGATTATGTATTTTTAGCTTTTTAAAATTGATAAGATCCTAAGTTTACTCATGCCATGTTGCTCAGGAAGCTTCCCCTCATGTATACAGAATCATTCCAGTTACAATTTAGTCGAGAAAAGTGCAACATTTTTCTTTGGGCAGTCACTTATGTTATTAAAAACTCAGAAAATGTGAGTAATGGAGACCTGGCCCCTGGAGAGATGAAAATCCCATTCCTCAATCTTTTAAGTAAAAAGGATATATTAAGGAGACATTCGTTTGTCTAACCGAAACCGCAAGACCTAAATTTATTTTGTTCAAACTTTTTAACCACAAAAAAATCGTTGTCTCTCCAAAAACAAAATCCGTTGTCTCGGTCCTTCCGCCATTGTAAACAAAGCAGACTTGCGAGCTGTTGCCAAACAGCGATTAAGAAATTCGACCTTTTTTGTCGCTACGTAAGAGAATTATATATTGTATATTATCTGCTGTAATTATGAAATGAGCAATTTTGATGAAAGTAGTGTTGTTACAAAGAAAAATTGACAAATAAATTAAATTAAGTGAAACTAGGGGTCTCTGCAACCTGCTCGCTATCGCTTTATAATACCCAAGAGGAGTGCAACGTAAACCCTGCTCACTTTACTCGCTACAATGAAGACACTGTGCGTCCTAGAACAGTTATTGTTCAAAATACAATTATGATTAGGCTTAATTGATTTATTTAATAAAATTTGTTGCCCTAGAAAAAGATTTTTCTTGCCTTTATAAGCATTTATAACACAAATTCACCA
Source organism: Araneus ventricosus (assembly GCA_013235015.1). Classification (NCBI taxonomy): domain Eukaryota; kingdom Metazoa; phylum Arthropoda; class Arachnida; order Araneae; family Araneidae; genus Araneus; species Araneus ventricosus. The sequence continues at coordinate 408,383 of BGPR01000568.1, read as the reverse complement.
GTCAAATGAAACTAACAAAAAATTATGAAATGGGGGAAAAGTAAATATGAGTTTCAAGATTTAAGAGAACCTAAAAACAAATTTTTAAAATGTATTAATAAAGAATATATACATCAACGCTCTGATCTTCCGTATAAATTCAAGCTTCCGGAGCATCTTGAAACAAATTATTTCTCTCTATTCCTGAACGGCTTTCAAAATTTTCTTCAATTGATTGATTTGCACATTAAATTCGTTCCTTTAATTTTTTCTATAATATTTAACAGTACTGCTGAAATTCACGTTTAACGCATCGACAACAGGACTTAATCGAAATCGCATTCTTTTGTTTACGTTTGGGAAGTGAAACCACATTTCTAGAGAGCTGCATAAGAGCAATCTTTATATAGATCCGTCATCAGATTTCTCATGCCAATAAGTAAATTTCGTCATGAGGGACGGTTACTTGCGAATTTATTATTTCTCAACAAGCTCTGGACAATCTCATTTCAAATATTTTTTTAAATTTCAGATTGTGTTTATGTATGTCATATATGATTAACTTAACGATTTATTTTTATCCTCAAAACAGTCATCTACTAATTTTTAAAGTAATATTCAAGAAAGCCTACATATCTTTGATTTTTATTTATTAAAAGAGCACGTGAAAATAATCAATTTATGTGGCCTTATATTTTTCTGAAGACCAAATTTGTTTCAATATATTTTGTGTTGATTTCAAATAAGAATGAAAATCTTAGCAGAAATATTGAAGATGTACTTCGGTAATTAACATTAATTTAAGAACTGCAAACTGTGTTTTTTTGTTCATCCACAGCTTATTCATAAGAGAAAATTCCCTTTCTACGGGTGCATTAGTGCCGGGCAGACGTTAAACGTATTCGATAATAATTATACGAAAGTATGATTCAAATTAGTGGTATGAAAGTGCTTGTACAATTTCACCGACAATTTTTGGTTGAAACAAACTCAGTGTTCCATTCTGTCACTTTTTGCGATAGATGTAAGTGTGAGCTATTATGCTTCTGAGTGACTTGCATATGTTTCACACGTATTTTTATTCCGACTACCGTCAGATATTTTTCATTAATTGCCCCCTTTTTTCGGCGTCCCGAAGCTGTGCTTAGGGACAATGGAACAGGCTACCTAGGAAAGTTGATGATCCCCTCCAGAACGGGGCGTATGGTCACAACATGTATGTCATAAATTTGAAAAAATTTATCCATAAATGAATACCATACTTTCAGGCATAGGGAGTATTATTAATTCACGTGGAGGAGGAACCGACCCGATGAATTTCACGATTAAATAACATCTTAATGGCGTATATGTGAATCACAGAAAGAAAAAAAGGATTCATTATATCCTGGAATTGTCTACATTGAATACTGTAAGAACAGGAAGATTTAGATTCAAAGTGAACCAAGTCCGTGAGCTTCATTTCTGAGAAAACAGATCTCAAAGTTCATTAGATGCATTTAAAATAACGGTGGACTTCTAATTGTTATTGAGGTCTCTCGGATACAAAATGAACTACGGACTTGAATCATTATTACACAAATAATATAACATTTCTACTCTACAATGGCAGTGCTGGTGGAAAATGGGAAAAACATAAACTTGGTTAACTTTAACTTCGTACCCTCCAGTTAATGGACGCTATTAATGGCTTGCTCAGTCTACGATGATGCCAGATCTTATTTCATATCGTCTTCATTGTATTCAGTATTCTTTGCAAAGATATTTTGTTGTGTGCAATATTTTCGCACTACGTTGATAGTTTTTCAACAATAGGTTTGGTAATGTTAAAAGTTTTTTTGTCATTCACATAGAAGTCTTGAACACATTTGTCTCCGTAAATGCATGAGAGGACTCATTTGTTATTTCAAGCTGGTACAAGGAGTCAAAACCTGGGACTACCACTACCAATTTAAGTCGTCAGGTCAAGTTATTGCATCTCTTTATTTTCCACTGTGCCATTATTCTGCCATTTGGAATTCCTTCTGACTACCCACCATATGGAAGTATTTATACGGATGCTACTTTAGCATCATATTATTGTTACTAATGATATAAAGAAACTAGCATGCTGTTAATGATAGGATGGTGCAGATAATATTCAAAATATGGCAGAATACTTCGGTTTCAAGTTTAGTTTCAGCTCAGTTAGATCAACGTTACATTTTGAGGCAGCAGGAGAGCTATTTTAGAACTGTCCTGATCATTTTTGACCATGGTCAGATGAAAAGCATGATACCTGAACAGACCTCAAAACATCCTCACCACACCAGCGGAAGGTCGTTTGATCGTAGACAGATTTAGTGTTTTATATCCGTGGATGTCAGACTTCTGTGGTTTTCGGGGCAACTTTTGAAACCCAATAACTGCCCTACTGCTTTGTGTGAAAAGACCCAATGTGCTTTCCGACATTGAAAGTATGACTTCGGTATTTTTGATACAATGCCGCTCCATACCTTTGTTTATGTAATTATTTACCTTACTGTACAATTAACTGAATAACGTTTTTGGAAATAATAAACCATCCTCTTTTTTAAGGAGAGTTGAATTGCCATTTCGTATGATTTATTTTTATCAAAGAGCGCATTATATTCTTACAAAAGTACAATTATGCGACAGAAATACATAATAAACTTCTCCAATTTAGGTGAAGCTATTTTTGTTATGGTGCAAAAAAAAAGATTTGCACAACTTTTATGAGATCTTTATGTTGTCTTATGCTTTCGTTTCAGTTTATTATAAAGTTATTTTTATCAATATGTAAAATGTTGAAAGATAAATCCTTTCACAAAAGTAAGTTTTACACTCACTGGAAACAAGATGTCTCTCACTACCTTTATCAATCCTTTAAGCCCAACTATCAACACTGCCAATCTTCGTATAAGATACTGAGTCGATATAAATTTCACTGATAACTACAGACTGAATTGTTAACTCTATCTTTCTAGTTCAAAGACCCCACGCTTCCACCAACTCAAGGACTTAAATATTTTTTTTGTTGAGCGAAGCACATGTCCTTGTGTTCATAACCATGCCGAAGGCGATAACTTTCAGTTGCGATTTTTCTTGCGAACTGCTAAGCACATATTGGGACTTACAACGACTGAGTTCGGTAATTCATTTAATTTTATTTAGGTAATTCATGCTTATAATTGTGGAATAATCAGTTTTCATGCATGCAAAGGTAATTATTATTCATGGTGAGTTTTGATGTTTATTTATTTACCTTTAATATTGAAGCCACTATTCAAAACAGACGAGTTCATATAACAAAGTGCATAATTTTGAGTTCTGAATTTCTGACTTGAAATGACTGAACTCCCCAATTAATAATTTCCCCTGCACGAAAAAAGTATTTCAATTATCTAAATATTAGACAGCGAAATTTTGACGAATCTCTGTATTGTAAACCTATTCGACTTCGTAAAATATTTCTTGAAATATTTCCTTCTGATTGTCCGCCTGCGAACACGATAACTAATAGAAATGAGCTAGACGGATGAACTTTGGTATGCGATCTTTACACTAAATTTGGGGATTTCTGTCATCTTTTGGATGAATTGCGTCTAGCAGTTATTTTTCTGTCTTTCCATATACATATGTAAGGTTGCCATACGTCCCGTATATACGGAACTGTTACCGAAATTACACTACTCAATACCGTATAACTATTGGTCCCGTTTTTGCCCCGTTTTCTCCCTAAATGGGAAGAAATAGAATGTGCTATTGCATATTTATAAGTAAGAAACATCGATATTGGTAACACGGAGATTCTATTCAATCAGTTTGTAAATCTAAAAGATTATTTAGAGGAAAATAATACGAACCAAAACTGCTAAGCAACTGTGAAATTGAGTATGGAAAAGCAGATAGATACAAAGCATATTGATTAGAAGCCATGTTTAATAAAGCCATGCGAATGCGTATTTGACATTCCAGACCACAATGCAAATGTGGAAAGTATGTTTTGCCCTAATATCAACTAAATGTTTGGACGAAACAAACAGGTTATCAGAGGAGACAACTGAAGCAATTTTGATCTGTCATTGCAGGTTTAAAACGACTTGCGATGAATTTTATAATTATGCGAAAGAAGAAATTGATATAATTAAGAAAATAAAATCAACTTTAAGAATATGTCTGGGTTAAGAAAGCTTAGCCTTGCAATATTTTTACTATTCTGCGTGTTCATTTTATTAGATAGCTTAAACTTTATTGACTGTAAATTGAAACATTACCTCATGTCTTATTTATTTGGAACTGAAACATCCGTATAAATTCTTCCAAATTATGGCAGCCCTATACAACAGCTGAAAAATGCAACGAGCCAGATGTACGAAATCTGACATATTATTTTATTATCAGTTTTGCAGATCTAAATTTTGGACCAAATTGATTAAACAATTGACTAAGTTGATCTGTATGTTCTTTCGTATTTCAACGTAATAGCTCAAAACGCAGCAAGCTGTATAAATGTAACTCAGTATGTGGTCTTGACACCAAAATTATAGATTTGTATCAAATTT
>BGPR01000568.1:333916-403829 GCA_013235015.1 Araneus ventricosus | reverse complement strand
ATTGGTAACACGGAGATTCTATTCAATCAGTTTGTAAATCTAAAAGATTATTTAGAGGAAAATAATACGAACCAAAACTGCTAAGCAACTGTGAAATTGAGTATGGAAAAGCAGATAGATACAAAGCATATTGATTAGAAGCCATGTTTAATAAAGCCATGCGAATGCGTATTTGACATTCCAGACCACAATGCAAATGTGGAAAGTATGTTTTGCCCTAATATCAACTAAATGTTTGGACGAAACAAACAGGTTATCAGAGGAGACAACTGAAGCAATTTTGATCTGTCATTGCAGGTTTAAAACGACTTGCGATGAATTTTATAATTATGCGAAAGAAGAAATTGATATAATTAAGAAAATAAAATCAACTTTAAGAATATGTCTGGGTTAAGAAAGCTTAGCCTTGCAATATTTTTACTATTCTGCGTGTTCATTTTATTAGATAGCTTAAACTTTATTGACTGTAAATTGAAACATTACCTCATGTCTTATTTATTTGGAACTGAAACATCCGTATAAATTCTTCCAAATTATGGCAGCCCTATACAACAGCTGAAAAATGCAACGAGCCAGATGTACGAAATCTGACATATTATTTTATTATCAGTTTTGCAGATCTAAATTTTGGACCAAATTGATTAAACAATTGACTAAGTTGATCTGTATGTTCTTTCGTATTTCAACGTAATAGCTCAAAACGCAGCAAGCTGTATAAATGTAACTCAGTATGTGGTCTTGACACCAAAATTATAGATTTGTATCAAATTTCGGTCCTAACCTCTTGAAAATCACACTCACAGAATATGCTCCAAAACACAAATCGCACCATATTGTTTTGATATACAGGAAAGTCTTGGTGAGATGGTTTATTAATGACAATTTATCATCAGATTTGTCGATCTACATTTTAGACAAAATTGATCACACAGTCGAACAAGTCTGTATATTCTTAGTATTTTAACGCAACTGATCAAAACGCAACAAGCTTGATAAATGTAACTCAGTATGGGGTCTTGACACCAAATTTATAGATTTGTATCAAGATTTGGCCCTAACCTCTCGAAAAAAAAGAAGTCCAAAATGCATATTTTGTTTTCTTCGTTATACTACAAAACACAAATCGCGCTTTATTGTTTCAATATACTGGAAAGTTTAGGGGAGCTGATTAGTTAATGACAATTTTCTACACGCATGAATTGAAATCCATAACTGAGATAATAGGTTTAAGTTGAGATTTTCATATTCAGTGGATCATACATTGAAATTCAGACTGTTTGTTTTTGGTAATTTTGTGAAAATAAGATATTAATTGTGGTTAAACGAATATTAAAATCATTTTCCAATCCTGAGTTTGTTTAGCTGTATATTTCTCGAATTATCTTTAGTTATGGATATTAAAATTATTACACTTTTTTTAATAGCTGTATTCTTATTGTCTATTCTAGTATATAGATTTATAATAATTCTGATTAATTGAAAAATCTTAAATTTGTTTCTAGATTCAAATTAACTTTCCTTAATAAGCCTTGTCCGTTACTATTATTACTACAAATAATCTGAATAAATACTTTTTCTGTTATTTTTTATTTTTCACTTTCTAAGATAGAGATTAATGTGGTATTTTTAATTACAATACTTTGGAGTGGCACTGCGAAAAAAAGAGATGTCCATTTTATTGTATGAAAACGGAATTTTTTTCTGTTATTTAAATTTATTTTTAACAGACGATGAGGGCACGCGAATAATTTAAGTGATGGGTAAAATTTTATACCCGAATTTTTAAATATAGATATTTTAAGCAGAATGTACTTCAGTGGTAACAATTTATCTAAATATATCTAAATTGTTTGAATTGCGTAAAGAATCCTTACAGATTTCAAATCGAATACAATTTCATTGATAAAAAACTGTTAAAATTACCATTATTATTTCAATAATTATGCATTAAAAACAGAAGTCAAAAACGAAATTAACTTTCCGCGTGCATGAAGCCACTACTCATGTAGAATGAAATCCAAAATTAAATTGACACGCGTGTTTGTTTTTTATCATGCGAGAGTGTTAAAAAAATGACGGGAGGCTGTCTTTTCAAACAGCCGCTGATGTTAAAGGCGTAAGACCACTTTACTCGAGTGAGTCTTTTGCTTTTCGTAAGTTTTTAAGTTTAAGTAAATTTTTTTGTAACTTTTGTTGTTACCCCTTTATCTCTAAAATAAGACATTAATTATGTTTTTATCATATGTAGTTACCGAGATATAGAGGATAGCGTCACCAATTCACGTGTATTTTTGCCTAACTTTGCGACTCAGTAGTCGCTGAACTACAAGTCCAATTTTTAAATTTTTTTTGCAACTTTTGTTGCTACCCTTTATCTCTAAAATAAGACATTATTTAGGATTTTAACCAATACAGTTGCCCAGATATAGAGGATCTCCCATACCAAGTTTTTGGCGTTTTGGTGTGTGAATCAATTTCCTTCCTGAGACCCGAATGGGAGGAATGTAGTCCTACGTTAAAATACTGAAGCTTTATTTTCTCTGTCTATTATCAACATCAATTTTAGATTATGCAGTTTTAAACTTTTCTGATCATAAATTCAATAACTACAATCTAAAATAAACCCTTTTTAAATTCAAAAGGTTATTTTTAAAATGGTGCCATTTTGATTGCATACTTTCTTTTTCTCTAATTTTTACTGTTTTGTTTTTTTATAAATTTATTTATAATTATAGTTACGGCAAGAAAAATAAATTTATTTAATATTTTTACTGGAAAAATACGGTTGCAAATAACGCAATACCTAAAAAAACCGAATAATAATTTTTTAAAAATAATTTTTTATAAATCTGGAAAATTTTTGCTTTGTTTCATAGCTCAATTAAGAAAATAGATACGCGTTTTAGAAAAGTATATAAACAAAACTACCTATGGACAGATCTAATCCAAAATTTTTACAAATCTACCATTTTGACGTGAAAACAAGATATAAAATTTCATACATATAGTTCGTTGTAGTTTTGAATTGCTATGCTCACTCATATGTAGAGGCACACACAGCAATAACAGGTAAAATTGTTATTTTGAACTCAGGGAGAGATCGAATTATTTGACAATTACAGTACTTTCTCTATGTATAACTATGTATGTATGTGCTCCAGGTAACTCTATGAATTAAGTAAGTGTTTCTCAAGTTCTTCATATACGAGAAAATAAAAAGCTATAGCCGTATTTTTATAAACTTCTGAGGATTAATTAACAGGAAATTTCGATGCCTTTAATGAACCAGCTATTATAGACTCAATAATGATGTGTCTTAGAACTGTTCATGTACAATTTATAACAGCCCATGAAAATTAGGCAGATTAGGACGATATTAATATAACCTAAAACTGAATATTTCAATCTGATCAAACAGTTCAGTCAAAGGAAACTTGTAAAACTCGCTTTATCTATTTATTTCACCTTTAAATATCTTTTGAGATATGCAATGTTTTTTTATAATGAATCATTTAGATGGATTGTAATAGCCTATAAGATGAACTACAATTTTTCTGTATCGCTTTAATGACAATATTTGTCCAAATATTTAAGTATCAAATTCGTGTGAATTTTAAAATTTATGTTCAAATTCCCAGTATCCATAATATTTTGTTCACTTTTACATGGTACTGAACACTATTTTCAATACTGTATAATATTGTACAATACCATATAGTATTATATATCTTGTGAAATTTCGTGCAATATATTGTGCTACCAATGATTATGTATATGTTTGAGTAATGAGATTTTTGTTTCCAGATTAGCACAAAATTATTTTCGAATTTTCTATTAGTCTTTAGTTGAACTTTAAAAAAATGATTGTTTCAATTATTTCCTATACATAAAAAAAGGCACAAGAATTGCCGAAATTCTCCCACGTTATTTGTTTATATCTTTATTTATTATTAAACTTACTGTATACAGTTAGACTGATTTCTGATATCAAAAAATCATTTTTGCAAAGAGTTTTACTTTGATTCTTGATGATACAACTGATGAAACTTTGCTACGCCACGTGCTGAAAGCTGAGATATCACCACGTGATATCCACGTGATCAAAATTTGACGTAAACTTCATCTCTTCACTAGTGAACACTGGATAATCTTCACTTTCTGAAATTTATCTATCATATCTGTTCATAAAAGGTCCTAAGAATATAATACATAACCGGCTGAAACTGGTTCTATAATCAGCTTTAAGATTCTGCGTAGCAGAATTTATCAGTTTAGTTTCGATGCCAAGGGTTTCTATTGTTTGTACATTATCAACAAGAGTGTTTGTATATTATCAACAAGTTAGTGATGGCGCGACTTTTGAGACTTATCAAATCGGTTTCGAGTTCAATGAATTCTGCCAAGGGTAGAAGCACAGTGGAGAATTGTTAATGAAACTCTTGTTGGATCGAAGCCTATGACGAAAGATAAGTGTCTCTCTTATCTGAAATCCATTTAATAATTGTTATAACATTACCAATACTTACGTTATTGTGTATGAAGTTGGTTTCCTATAGAAAAACAATAGCGTAATCTTGATAAATCTTCCGTTGGATACCACATAATGTTTCGGTTTAACTAGTTAACATTTAACATGTGAAATAATTCCGCATATTTAAACCACGGACAGAATTATACATTCTAATAAAGGGCAGTATACTTCGTTATAAAAGTTACATTGTATCATTTAATAAAGATAGGGATAGTAGAAAAAACAGTTAATTCAACAGATATTTTTCAACCGTTCTTTTCTATATAATAGTATTTCATTCTAATTAAATTAAACGAATTATCTGATTAGCGGTTTTCTGAAAAAATTGGCTCTAATGTAATTTTTTTAAGGATTATTTTGCCGGAAAGGTTTCAAACATAAAAAAATGAGTAAATTTCCTGGGGGAATATAAAACAGTATTTTTTCCTGTAAGAAACGATTATTTAAAAAATTAAGTTAGCTTAATACATTCGAGTGTTCTGCAGCTTTCATTAAATGACGCGTTTCAACAACACCTAATTCAAATTAAGAAAATATAAGTTTTGAGGGAAAAAGATATTTTAAATTTTCATGCTTGCCGAAAGAAAGTAGCTTTCTGATAACTAGTTAAAATTAATAAATTAATTTGGTTCAATTTAATTAATATGACTTGTTTCATGTTTTCAAAGGGGGAATTTTGTAATCGATTTTTCACACTCTTATTGAAATGCTTTATCTATCAAATTTTGTGCGGTTGTGTTTTCCAGATAAAGATTCAATATTTTAGTATTTTCAGAAATAAATTACCAGTTAAATAATTTCTTGAAATTAGTTTCTGAAACTCACACATGCCTATTTTTTTTTAATAAATTTTCCTTCCGTATGAGAAACGCTGCATGGTAGTGAATTAGGGGGAAAATTGATTACAAGATTCTATAATAATTTTAATAAAGAAATGATTAATTTATGAAATATATTAGAAAATAAAAAAATAATAAAATTAAAAATGGTTTTTAAAACGAACTTTTATTATTGAAGAAGTTGATACTAATCTCTTTTTTCAAAATCAAAAATAGGGACGTCAGAATTAAATATAAAAGCGCCAGGAGCTGAAAGCATTTCTATAAAAGAAATTAAACCAGAATGAATATCATAAAGAAAATCCCTGAGCATTCATTAAAAATTAAAATCCATTAGAATTATGATTAATTATTCCTATTAGCGCCTAATGTTCCGAATTTATTGTTTTGTTCCGAATTATTGATGCGTTTTGAGGGCCTTGGTTTAGTTACATTAACGACCGTTTTGAAGCAACAGGATGGCTATTTTAGGTCGGACCTTGTGATTTTGTGCCATGGTCAGATGACGAGGATGACACATGAGCTGGCACATCCTCTCCAAGCTTCTACACCACACCATTGGGGGGCAGCTTGACCCTTTTATGCATCACTTAGTATGCCACAGGTCCACATACACGGCGGATCTTCAGTGGAATCGAGTTTCGAAGCAGGAACCCTCCGATCCTGAAACTGGGACTTGACCACTATGCCAACCGCGGCCAATGAACGTTTCTGAAGTCCATATTTTTGAGAAAAAATGATTCTCTGCTTATTAGTACTTTAATAAAATTTCGGTTTTAAAAACTTTCTAAATTCTATTATTTACAGAATTTTTGATATTTTCAAACTTTATTTCAAAAAATTATTATTTACATGACTTTTCAATATTCCAGTGTTGTCTCCTTTATGTTTTTTAAATCAGTATTACAATTCAAAATCTTAACAAAAGAAATTGCGACTAGATTCCAATTTTTTTCTGTGCCAGCCTTCTAATATTTAACAACAAAAATTTAAATAAAAGCATGATTATTTTTATTAGAAAGGTATCGGCTGGAGTGACTATACATGACCCATCTCCCATTCCTCGCTATACCACTGATACCATTTATTTTTTGTACCATTATTCAATAGTTCATTCGTCATGGATTCTCATGAATTTAATATGGATTTATTATTTGTTATACAATAAGATGCAATAAAAAATCTGTTTCATGGATAAAAATTGTTTTCGTATCTCTTCAAAAATTTAAAAATGCTTCATAAGTTCCAATCAAATCAAGATAAATGAAAAATGAATGCATGAATTTTAATTTCCTTTTACAGTTGCAAGGAACTTGAACGTTTTGTCAGTGAAGAAAGACATCAAGTCTTCAAAACATCCTGACCGAAGATTTCCCATTTTCTCTATACAGGTAAGTATAAAAAAGAATTTTAATGTTATTACCAAATATATACGTGGTTAAATTGTATTGTATGGATTGAACTAATTTATTTTCAGGCTGAGTATGCTGGATCATATGCGTTTTACGTGAAAAATCAATCCATGATCAATCCTTCAATCCATGAAGAAAATTAAAACAGCAAAGGACGTTTTAATGTTTAAAAAAAGATTAAAAGAAAGTTTATGAAAAAAAAGAATTTTAATTTCTTAGGCTTTTTAAATCGTAACTTGCGGCGTCAGTTAGGATCGCGTAGAAAATTTCTACAGTCGTGAATACTGACATGGAGCGGTCTTTAATCAAATATTTGAATGTTTTGTTGTAAAAAATATTTCAGAAAAATCATGCCCTCTGAAAAAATATCCACGAAAGTTTGATTTGAATTTCTTGTCAGTTATCAATTACAAATGCTTAATTTTTTGTAATTTTAGATTTTTAGAGCACAATTTTTTGTGACACATTGTTTTTCTGTGGAAATAGGTAGTGAATTTTTTTTCATTAAAAAGAGTCAAGAATGGGAAAGGATTGAGTAACTTTTGTCTGTGGGATATTTTACAAATTTAGAATCCTCTAAGTAAAATTTTGGCTTAATCAATATTTAATTATTGTTTTGAATATCTAGTAAAGATGAAAGTTTCATAATCTTTTCGAAATACAGTAGTCGCCTTTTGTAATGATCACGGATGTAAAGCAGGCCATTCACATTTTTACAAAATGGAATATTTGATACAAGGGAAGGAAAAAGCAATCGTAAAGGTCGAAAACCTATAAAATTTGGAACAAATGATTAGAAAAGATGGAATTCAAACGAACTCAAATCCAAGACATCATTTGCCGATTCCGATTTAAGAGTCTGATGCGACGATAGCGGCACATATAAGGAACTGACTAGATTGCGACCTCGCGACGAGGCCAGAAAATCGGAAATCCGCCGAGCGGAATAGGGGGATCGAAGAGTTACGGTAGCGCACTTTGGAGTCTACGTGAATGACGTGCGTAATTTTTCGATTAAAGTGGGTGGGGAAAAAAGGGCATAGGACAAATGGCATAGCTAGCCTTCAAGTGAATGCACAGCTTATACTGATCAATATAGCTAGGAACGGATCTCCCGCATCGTAACACATTTAAAATCCGACGGTTCTAATAATCAGCATTCCGCTTGTAGTGATCAGTTTCGATGAGATGACGCTCCAACGTGAGGACAATTACGATGAAAAGGGGCCAGAATGGAAACCACCGTCTTCCCAAGAAAATCTGAAAGCTGTTCGGAACTGTATGAAGATCAGTCTAATACCGTGTTGAGTCTTTTGATGAGCAATATTTATAAGAAAGGTTTGTCCAATAAATTCTTGATGGCTTAAAAAACTGGGTACTCTCTGTAACGTTTTTAAGGAAGTTTAAAAAGTTGAAGGTGTATGATTTTTTTTCAGTTCTGTACAGTTGATAGATATCCTTCTTCCAATTAAAATAAATGAGTACATACCAACAACGTGGTGTGGGCAGTTTTTTCTGATATCCTTGTATGCCTATACACCATACATTTGTATTATTTTTAAAGAATTTTGGATGTAGTGATCACCTTGACTTGGACCCAAAGTCATTACTACATGCGGGATCTACTATAATTTAATATTTTTATTAAATTTCAGATCAAGCAGACATAGAATGAAATTAAAAGACTTGAAGAATAAGATCTACGTCTCATCCGAACTATTGAGTCTTTCTGTCAGAAAAAAGGTAAGAAAACTTAAAGAAGATTTTACACGTATATTCTCCGCATGTTTAATAACTTAGCAATGAAAGTATTCTGAATAGCATCAATTTTATGCAATTTTATTTGTTAGTTACGTATTGTTTTCAGTCTTCAATCTTATATCTTAAATACTGATGTAGAACAGCTTTACCACTGTTTACTTTTAAGTATTTGTTCTCGAGGCACAGACTGCACGTAAAGTCAATGTTTGTTATTGTTGATATTCAAGCTTTAAAAACTAGTTCTTCAAATTACTTGTACGATTAAACGACTTCTTTTTGTTAATAGCTAATAAATCTATTTTTGATATAGACTTAGCTATTGATCAAACGTTACAGACTCTTTTCCTATTCAATTCTTATAACTACATTAATATTTCCCTATATTCACTTATCATTATAACGAATATTTTAAATTTTTTATTGAATTTCTGACTTAATTTAAAACTTGAAGAATACCATATGCAAGCTAAACCGGTTTATAGGAGTGAAATGGAAAGAAACATTTAGGAAAAATTAACATTTATAAATAATTCTTATATGTTTTTAATGTGTGAAATATATGATTTTAGAAGAATACTTCATAACTTAATAAGTTAATATAATAGCAACGAAAATATTCTGCGTAACACTAATTTTATACAATTTTCTTCTTCTTCTATACAATAAATTAATATTTCCCTATATTTATTTTTTCATTATATCGAATATTTTAAATTTTCCATTGCATTTCAGGATGATCTGACGTAATTTAAAGCTTGAAGAATACCATAGGCAAGCTAAACCGGTTTGTAGGAGAAAAATGGTAAAAAAAACATTTTAGATAAATTAACATTTATAATTTACTGCATGTTTTTAATTCAATATGTGAAATATGTAGGATAGTTAAAATTTTTGCTCTCACAAATTTTCTTTATTTTGAAAAAAAAAATGTCCCTGAAGTGTCAGCATTTGTACTTCATATTTAATGTTATCTCTACTAATAATAAAAGAGAAAGTCTGTGTGTGTCTGTTGGCGGTCTACAGAACAGACCGTTGAACTTAGAGCGACCAACTTTGGTGCAGGTATATTTTAGAGGGTGGGAATTTGCACCTGGGAGCCATTTTTTCAATTTTTTATTCAAATATTAATTATTTAAAAATTAAGAAAATATTGAATGTTTTCAGCCATATTTTCGTGAATAAGTTCCGAAAGAACTATTGCATGAAAATGATTTTTAAACCACTTTAAAGTGCAAACAATTATCTTCCCAATGATATTAGTATGAGTATTGTGTGATAATTACTTTTAATTTTGAAAGGTTTTCAATTGTCATTAACTGCTGTCAAGGTCGCTCAAGGAGAACGTTTCTCTTTTCGACCAAAGGTAGGAAGGAAGAGTGGGAGTCGAGGGAGGATGCCGCTAAGTGGTCATTTCTCAATGATGAAAGGGCAGCTATCGTTGGTCATTTGCGGTTAGAAGGAAAGGATTTATAAAGCTCATGTCGCAATCAATAGGAAAATAGCGGTTGAAGCAATGAAGCTATGACCACGTCAAATGCGCCTCGAAAATTTTATTTTGGAATCCAACGTGCACTTTGTACACGCATAAACCCAACGAGCGAAATTCGATCCAATGGAGCGAATTTTCGCTTCTTTCCGTACTTGAAAGTGCATCGTTTTTCGGAGCGTTTTACAATCCTTCCGCGGAGCGAATTTCGTTCCTTTTTGTATTGAACGATTTCTCTCCTTTTCCATTAGTTTTTAATATTAAAAGGAGCGTGTTAAAAGAAATGCTTCTTTTTGAGCAATATTTTGAGCAATGATTTCGCTCTTTGTTGATTAATTTTTAATGTTAAAAGGAGCGTTTAAGAAAAAACGCTCTTTTTTGGAAATGTTTTAATTACTCATTTCGATCCTTTTTGAATAATTTGTAACTTTATTCAGAGCGTTTAAAAGAAAAACGCTCTTTTTCTGGAAATGGTTTTATTGATTTCGCTCCTTTTTTATCATTTGTAAACTGATTAAGAGCGTTTAAAAAAACCCGTTTTTTTAATGCTTTTAATATTGATTAATTTTTAACCTTTTCTCAACGTTTAAAAGAAAACATTTTTTAAAGCAATATTGAGACCAGTGACTTTGTACCTTATGAAGAGCATTATGAATAAATATGCCCCTTGAGGTAATAAGATGCTGCTTATTATTTTATCCTTGTAAAGTTATTTACTAAACATAAACGATCTTTTACCTTAGTTTCATCACTTTTGCTATTTAAAAACTAATAAGAAACAATTGGGGAGTGCTTCTTTTAATACCAGCATTATTCTGCAGAGCAGGACAGATTTCTATAATGGAACTATATAGCACGGTTTATAATAAATAATTTTTTAATAAAATTCACTAAAAGAACGGTACTGTTTACTAGTACAGTTGTTAAACTTAAAAATACATGTGCCAAACTCAAGGCTTATAACTGTATGTGCAATAAATAAAAAACATTTTTAAATAATTTAATGTTTTATTTTTATTCTTTAAATATTTGCAAGCATTCATTTAGACAGCAATTTTACTGCCTTATAAAAGGTTTTAAAATTTTTAAACGAATTCTTAGCCATAAATCGTAGCGTGTTTTGAAATTTTACATGTTTTTAAGATTTTAAGCTTCAAATATCAAGAACCCATTTATCCTTTAAGAATATCTAAAGCACACAACACACCAGTTATTTGCATGAATTTTACATATTCTTCTACGAATTATAATTTTTAGAAAATATTAACTATAAGGCTTTTGAGTTTGCACTGACTAGCAAAGTCTTGACAGACTTAGTCAGCTTTAAAAATATAATACAGGGTGGCTGCAGAAACTGTGAAAAAATTTCCCTAACCAAACTTACATTTCCCTGATTTAAGACTACTACTTACATTAGTTTCCTGGCTTTCTCCCTACTCCGAATCACTGTATGTGTACAATATACATTATTAAAAACACTTCTACCATTATTTAAAATGAAAAAAATTATTTTTATGAAATTTATTTTTAAAAAATGGAATGAACATCCTAAAAAATCTATTAAAACAGTATATTACATTTCTTATATATAAAAAAATACTGGAAATTTTAGTAAAATACTTTTTTCCTAAACCTGCATAAGAATTCTAAAAAACAATAAAATTACTCTTTGCAACACAAGTTAAATTATATTAACAGTAAAGGTTATTATGATCTTTGCTCAAAACTTCAATAACAAATTAGTACTCTTTGCATGAGTACCAGAATAACATGTTGGAGCATAAATATAAAAATAGTATAATTATACGTACCTAATAATATATATTTTGCAAAGATTTAAACAAAAGCAACTGCCAAAATATTGTTTCAAATCTTTATTCTTTAACAAATCATAAGAAATTAATTGCTCTAATCAAGATGCTTTTATAAAGGAATGTAAGTATTTTTATTCCATTTATTATTACAAATAATACTACACATAAGATACTAATTTATACATAATAACTCAAGTAACAAATAACTATTACTTTTCCCTGATTTTTAGATATTTTTACGAATTTCTCTGACTTTTCCAGGCTGATAAAATTCCCTGACTTTTCCCTGTTATCCCTGTTTTGTCGCTCCCCTGTAATAATATCTTGATGAGAAAAATAAAAAAAACATAACTGAAAGAGAAAATGTCCTTAATACATCAGTTAAAGTATTAGAATTTTGAAAAAATTCAGCACAGTATATTTATACTTTTATTAAAACATAAAAATACATTTTTACATAAATTCACTGTAGTACAACCAAGTATTACACTTCCTACAATAACAACCAAGATGAAAAATCTGAAAAATGCTTAATGAAAAAGAATCGAACTGATGGAAAATTACAGAATAAAAACTTATTATAATAAGTACCCAGTTGAGATAATCAGAACTGCACATGGGTTAAAAGCTTAAAATAAATTTGAAGAGAAAGAGTATGAATGTGTTGCAATTAAATTTAAAATTATTATACTATATTTACATGGAAGCAAAATGTAACCAACTAGAGTGTATAAATGTTATTGGTGTAAAGACAGTTTTAAATACAGGTAAAACATAAATAAATAAAAAAAGATGTTACTTAAAACTCTCTTGATTACACCCCCCAAGCAAAATTTTTGACATTCATAAAAAATTACACATATTTATCTGCAAATTTTATACCTAAAATTAACAATGTGTCTGAACTTTTAACTACTACATTTATACCCAATTGCACAAATCATTAGAAAATTTCCTTTAAAAAAATGAAAAACTTACAATTTTTTACCAATTTCTGTGTGCGAGTGTGGTTGTATTTTCATAAAATCCAAACAAAAATATTGCACTCTAAACTCTCACTAACATTCAAACATAGCTCATTATTTCTTGATCAATAGTAGTAAATAGTTGTCAAATTTATTTAAATACATTGCGCACATAAAAAACTGACTTTTAAAATCACAAATAAACACATAAAAGTTACCGCCCCCCCAAAAAATCTCACCTGGTAATCAAATAAATTATAAAAGATGGTCATTTCCTGTGTAAATTCCTTTCTGCTATAGTCATGCAAAAACAAATTTTCCAACAACAAAAGCTCATTATTTCTTTTTCTAATATTCGCATACATGGCAAATGTACATTTTAGACTCTTTTCAAAAGCAATTATTAAATAAATTATTACAAATAAAACTGATGTTTCTGTATAAATTACCTACAGTTATATTTTGGTAAAATTCATATGAAAAGATCACACATAAAATTCTCACTTACAATTAAATATAGCATTTCTCTATTTCTAAAACGGATAAATTTTCATATACAACCATTCCTGACTAGTAAACATATAAACACACACTAGTAAACATATTTCACAAATAAAAGAGTTAATCTTGCTGCTTTTTATACAGTTATTCTTAAACAAGAAGCAATTCTGAAATGAAATATTTCAAATATTTTTCACAAATAAACTTTATAGTTTTCCTTGATTACATAATGAAGCCTTTGATCTACTGAAACCTGCAAAATATATTATTTAATTAAAGAAAAATTTCTGCAACATAGTGAAGGGCATAGCTCAAACAGATTTTTTTAACAATTAGTTTTTGTTTCCATCAGTGGCGAATCCAGGGGGGTGGCTATCGGTCTGCATCTTCCCTCAGAGCTAGACCAGAATTCTTTATTTTATCTAAAATCACTACAGCTGTTTTTTCTTAATCTCCCATTAAAAAAAGTGAAAACTTTTCTTCCTGGTTTTTGACAGGCTCGAAAGTTTTCCCACTTTTGTAGTCATTCCATTCATATTTGCAGCGTTGACATGGTCAAAGCATGTTTATTTCATTGTGTTTTTTGTTAAATTATTGAAAGTATTATAGTGTTTTTTGAGATTCTTATTGTCAGGTGAATAAAGTCTGTAAGGTTAGTGTTTTGGTTTAAATAAGCCATAAGATTTGACATTCGTCACGACGATACAAAACTTTTTATACCTCGTCCCCCCACCGATCCAAATCCTGGATTCGCCACTGGTTTCCATATAAACATTTAAAGTTATAAAAATTCTGTAAATGTCTTTTAGAAACTAATAATTTAATTATTCTTACATACAGAACAGTGAAAAAAGGGTTTTTAATGAACTTTTTGAACAAATTATGGAATTAGGTCTTGTCATATACTCCCCACATCATTCTATTATGATTGGTTATCATTTTTAAGATGAGGCACACATCCATTTGTTTCGCACACATATTTGCAGATTTTTATACAATATTTAACTTTTTGTTCTGAAGTATATCATAGGACCTCTGTAAACCTTAGATAAAAGCAAAGGCATAGCAATTAAAATATGAAGTATGACCTCAATTAGTAACCTTCCAAATGTAATTAAAAATTACTGTTATATAAAAACTACAGTAACAATCTTTAGTTAGTAACCAAGCAATGGCATGCAAAATTTTAAACTAAAGCAAAAGTTAACTCTTTATGAATGAGAGAAATAAATATATTCATAAAAAAACGTGTAATTTTTTAGTATAAGTTGCAAAGCATTTGCAGCTATATTAAATAGATGGATGTCACTAATAGATGGATTTTCCTAAACATATAATTTTTATTAGTTCACACGAACACATTTATATTTTTATGAAAAAAACCATGACATTTAGTAAATAAGTTATGCATTATATAACTTTCTAAAGCAAATTCATTACTATTCTACAATGAAAAAAATCAATTGCATTTATTCAGTCTTACCATCTACTTCTTCAGAGAATCTATCTTCAACAACATTTTGGCATTTGAAAAAAGTATATTCATGTATTTTACAGATGTCAGTCTCATTGATTAAATAGCATATCTTAAAATCAATAATAAAAAAATCAAATTTCTTAAAATATAAAAAGATATTTATCCTACAGCACTGAGTTCAACATCTAGAGTACATTCTTATAGGGAAGTATGAAGTTGCGAGAGAAATGGAAAAGGCTAATTGTACCCAAATAATCTATTCCCCCCCCCCAATATTCTAATAGTGGAAAAAGTAAAACTAAAAACACTCACCACAATGCACAATTAATAATAATAATAACTAGTTTTATGCTTATAAATTACCTGATCAGTTATGTAATTGGTACATCAATAGGAGACAAAACTTATTAAAACATAGAATTTTAATAATCTCAATGGAAAGTAAATCTATAAGAAGAAATCCAGATTGATTAAGAAATTCTCATTAACATTCTAAAAATGTATATATAAAAAATATAATAAGTGGTATAAATAAAAATAAGTGTGATTAATATAGTGGGTAAAGATAATTTTCATTATTTTAAATTTCTTCCTGAACTTTTTAATGGATAATCTATAATGATAAATAATTTTCTAAAAAATAAAGTGGCATGAAACAATGTAGGATTCAGGATGAAGATATATCTTATTAGTTTTAATGTCTCAGGAATTTAAAAATTTGCATTCAAGTATAATATATGTGAGGAATATGTTCAAAAGGGAATTAGGTCATTTAACAAAGTTTTTGCAGAATGTGCATAGATATAATTTTAATTATATTATATGTATTAGATATAATTTAGATAACTAAACTTTCATTAGATTAGTCTGACAAAACACAAGCATTTTGTGAACAGGCAAATTAAATTTTGCAATCTTTTTTTTTCTCCCAAAGTTATACATCAAACACTTATTAATGGAAGTTATTCTGGTGAGCACACATTTTATCCCAAATAACATAAACGCATAAATCAAAAAAATATTTATGGAAACTGTAGAACTTTATAATTATTAAACAATGTCCAAAATATTAAAATAATGAAAAATTAATAAACACTATACATGTCATTGCACTATCAGTTTAATTTTTTTAATTGGGGGATACAAGTTTTTACTTTAAAATTCTTTTATCTATTACTGCTACAATCAACATAAACATTAACACATTTAAAACATGTATTCACAGCTGAAACCAAATTTACATACATCTTAAATCAAAAATAAGTGTGATTAATATGATAGTGGATGAAATTAATTTTCAATTTTTAAAATTTCTACCTGAACTTTCTAATGGATAATCTTTAATGATAAATAACTTACTAAAAATAAAGTGTCATAAAACACTGAATTCTGGATGAAGATATCTCTTATTATTTTTACTCTTATTATTTTTAATATCTCGGGAATTTTCAAATTTGCATTGAAGTATAACATATGTCAGGGATATGTTATATGCCAAGGATTATATATTCAGAATGGAATTAGGACATTTAACAAAGTTTTTGCAGAATGTGCATAAATATAATGTTAATTATATTATATGTAATATATATAATTTATTAACTAAACTTCCATTAAAATAGCCTCTCAAAACACAGGCACTTTGAGGACAGGGAAATTAAAATTTGCAGTTTTTTTCTCCCCAAGATGTTCAAAAATTTATTAATGGAAGTTAATTCTGATGAGTACACATTTTATGCAAGTAAAATAAACACATAAATCAAAAAAATATTTAGGAAAAATGCAGATACGTTATAATTATTAAACAATGTCCAAAATATTAAAATAATGAAAAATTAATAAACAGTATTGATTTATTTCACTATCTGTTTAATTACTACAATTTTTAAACACGATCGATGCCAAAAAAATTCGCGCAACGTGGGGTTATTGCCATAGTAGAAAATCGGACTCATTATTAATTTCCAGTAGAAAAATATTAAAATAATGACGAATTCTCAAAGAGTATTGTGAAGTTAAGCTACTAATAATCTTTGCAGATAGTCGATACAAAAGTATTACGCGTGAAGCGGTGTCATATAAAAATATCTGAACAGATTCCTGACTATGAAATACGTTAAATGGCAATTTTAGAATTTGAAAGTGTAACTCACTATCATGAAGCTTCTTTCCATCTTCCGGATCGATGTTACTGTTAATTAAAAAGTCTAATAATCTCTACTTCGATTCATTTTTCGTTCCAAAATGCTTCCATTGATATGATGGACGCTGGCTAAAATAAAAAAATGTCACCCAGTCTTATCGGGCCTGTGTAAAATCAGAGATAAGGAAAAGTCACGTGAAGATATTAACCAATGATTTTTCGGACACCCCTTGTGTCTGAAACAGTAATTATAAAACGCTCCCCAAAAGATGAAAACTAGCTCAACGCATTTCGATTCCATTATAAGTTTCTTGACGAGCAGGAATCGGAACTGGTTTTCGGCTATAAAAATGTTTTAAGGAGCGGTTTTTTGTACTAAAAGATCGAAAAGGTGAAATTTTTCATTCGCTCCCTTTTGGAGTCCAGAAAACGCTCAATTGAATTTAGCGTGTAGCAGGTAGAAACATGTAACGTAAGACAACGTGTAGTTAAATATTACATGACATGCACAGTAGTTGGTCGTGTGTTTGGAATATTTTGTCGCAGCGTAGAACATCGATTATTGGTGATTAAAGCTAATTTTTATCGAAATATATAAATTATTTTTAATATATTAAGATTATATTATTATCAATTAATCAGATGTAATGGTATTCCTGGCAGATTTCTCCGTACAATCATCTTGAGTATTCTTCATCTGCATTTAGGAATTAATATCTCAAACTTTAAAATGTTTCAAAATACATAATATTTTTAGCATTTTTCATATATATTTTTTAAGTACCGTCTACGTTACTCTACTCATCTCCCAGCATTGATACTATAGTTAAGAAACACTTCTGCGATATATTCAGTTGAAACATTTATTAAACATTGCGACAAGACAATATAAAAATAAAGTATATGCCAGTGTGCTCATTTACCAATAATTATACAATAGTTGAGAAATTTTCTTGCGATATATTTAATTAAAACATTTATTAAACATTGCGACGATTAATCGTGATTGCGGTGGGCTTGTAGCAGAATCTTTGCATCGGAATCGTAGGATTGCGAATTCAATAGTTAAGTCATATTTATGTCCCGTTTTTAAGCAACACAACAGCTATTTTGGGTCAGACCTCACAATTTTGAACGTTGGTTAGTTGACGAGAAAAACACTTGAGTCAAATCCCCTCTACAAATTTTCGCGCCACATCATCGGATCCGAGTTCGAGATTTGATTCTATGGAAGATTCCGAGTGTATCCAGCTATATTGCGCATTGAATTCGCCGAGGGTCAAACGATCTCTCTCTCTGGTGATGTTACAAGTTGGGATAGGGGATGTCATCTGGCCATTGTTCAAAATTATTAGGTCCGCTTCAAAATTGTATTTCCGTTGCTCCAAAACGGGGCGATAATCAAAATAAACTAAACTAAATCTTAATCAGCAATCTGTTTAAATGGCAATATTAATTAAATGGTAAAATGAGCTCAAAATTAAATGAATTCCAATTTTAGTTCTTTTCTGGAGAGCTAATTAATTTGCATGCTGTCCGTCTTACTTGACACTCATTATCCTTAATGTCAACATCAGCAGATACTCAAAAGCCAAATATGTCGGTCGTCTTTACCCTTGAATTTCACACGCTGTTATATATTATTTGCTTTGCACATATTTTATAATTGTATTGAAAAGTAATGTTCAGAAGGAGTATTGTGAGGCATTTCTTATGTGAATGGTCATTTTTCGCCATTTCTTCAAAGAAAATACATCTTATTCTTTGTCTTAATATTAGCAAAAATCTCGAAAATAAACATTCTTTTTTACGTCCTTTACTTTAAGACTATATTCAGGCAGATCTGTTTGGTGATTCTATTCACATGTACTCAAGTCATTAACAGCTCAAGATACCAATCTCATCGACGGAGAAAATGGTGTCTTCTGTTTGCCAAAGTACCTTAGGCAGCCAGCTGCCTTGTCCTCTTGCTTGCTAGCTTTACCTGAGCTTAGAGGAATGCACAAAATGAAAGTCTAACGACCTTCGCGCCCCAGGTGGTCTTATCAAAAGCAAGCATTCCTGACATACTTTACACATTCATTTCAGTGTCATCAATCTCCCCCACGGCCAATTTTTGTAGCAGTGAAGCAACGATAGTTGGCTAAGATCTGAAAAGAGTGAGAACATTAGCCTTCACAATCTTATCTAATGGCACAGAAACTAGTTTGATTTATTAGGTTGACTGAGCTGATGTCCCCCTTGGGAATTCTTAACATATTTATGGCAATGGTATGTCATCACCCTCTAATACATAAAACTAAAACGATCGGACAAACTAGTGATTTATTACACTGAAACAATTTCAAGGATGGGCCAAGGACTTGATGGACTCGCGGCATTGCCTTGAGGTTCACAGCCGATTTCAGTGTATATCCATCGAGTAAATGGGCATGCTCATCTGATTTCGTGATCGCACTTTCTATCGCTGCTGGATGTGGACACTTGAAAAGTGAAAACTCTTGACAGGTACAATCTTGGACATCTTATAATTTAAAATGACAAAATCAATCTCAATTGAGATCTCATTGTATTTTTGGGTCCTATTTAGTTCGAGGAGGGACTAATCGTGGGCAAACTTGAATGTCGTCAATATTCCGTTTACACCAATATTAATTGCCAAGATTTTGTGATGACGCATCGCTTCGATTTGGAATGTTTTTGCCTTGAACCTCGCTAAAGGAATATTATCTATTTTTGATATTGGATAATTATTCAGTGGTGGAAATGTCTGAACATCGATATTAGAAAATTGTAAGATTTAAATCTGATTCCTCTAAAAATTAATTCAAAAAATATTCCAACAAAAAATTACTGTTATTCTTAATATGATAAAGTAAACTCGGTCTAAACTAACTTGCCAAAGCCATGAGTCCAAGACCCATGATAAACGGGAAGTGTGATAACTTCTGTTGCTCAGAGAGACCTTGGCGTACCCAGGTAGAAGTCTAATGTAGTCATTCTAATGTTAGTATGTAGCTCTAGGTTGTTTTCTGAATTGTTATAGAGGAAATTGAGCACATTTGTATTTACCTTGGAGTGAAACCAGGAAAACGTACAGCATCAAGCCAAACTGCATTGAGGAACTTCACTGCTAGGGTACACATAGCTCTACAAGTTCTTGAATAATGCGCGTTTAAAGCACAGCCAAGATAGATTCCATGACCTTCATTCTCCGATTCAAATTCTTCACCCATGCGATACCTTAATTTCGCAAGGCCTCTTTTGGGCTCATTGGATAGTAATTGTCCATTTAGCTTATTGGACACTCGTTATGATGCTGAGGGTCAAATATCTTCATGTTGATGTCATGCGTAAATCGAATGAGTGAGATATTTGTCCATCTGTCAATCTTAGCGTGTGACTTAGACTGAAAATTATGCGTTCACTTCAATTTTTGTACAAGGTTGTTCAAATATGATCGCGACTGAATTTTTATTTTCAAATACCATTATTGCTACACATTTACTTGCATACGTCAGTCTTCAAAGTACACCCCTACGGAGTCAACTCTGTTTTTCCAACGTTCTGGAAACATCCAGATGTCTCTTCCAAAAGTTTTAGTTAGCGAAGTATCTACTCCCGAACAGTCTTGATGATGACGTTGTTATATGCGCACCTCATGCATTACAGCAGGCGACTCTCTTTGAAGCATTTAACACCATTCAAACACACGGGTAGGTGAGAGATATTCTTCACCATACTGTTGTTGGTGTCTGTGGTGAATTTCAGAAGACGGGGCATTTTCTCAAATTAGGAATTTGATTAGGATGCATTGTTTTACGCTCCGTAATATCCTCTGTTCCTTTATCACTTTAGCAGCTCTCAGACAGGACTGAACATATTCTAACCCAAACGGGGGGGTTGAGGTTATGTCTCTACTCTTCCATGGGCTCATAGTTGCTACGCCGCGAGGTTTACTTACAAACAAATAAGTTCCTGTCATATTTGGACCACTTTGAATAATTTCAAATTGTCCATTCAGTCGAATACCTACGGACGATGCAAGAATTATTAATAACTGAGTGATCTGAAACTTGCCTCGAAAGCAATTCAGTATTTCCGTTCAAGGCTTAGTTATGTTTTAACAAGAACACTGAAACTTGGCTGATTCGAATTCATCAGTAATTCGAATTTTTCTCTGGTACCTTGAATTTCTTATCAAAATGACATAAAGATATCTTCTAGAATTCAAAATTATTTTGGTTAATTCGAAATTAAAACTAAAAAATTATTTTTATTTCTGAATTGTTTTCATAGTTAAATTCGTTCGGATACACCGTGTGTGTTTTCAACTTAATTCTCAATGTATTCAATCAACACAGCAATAAAAATATTGTGAATACATTAGGTGCGAATTCTACTGTTTATTTTGACGTTTTATTGTTGCACTCAAAGTTCTGTATATTGTTTATTTACTGTAATTATTTACTTATTTATTAAAAATATTTAATTGTATTTACAGGGCCAGAGAGATTTTCCATAGGACCAACCTAGGTCATGACCTAGAGAGATGCCGTCAGGAGGTTCATATAAAGAAGAAATAACACCCAAATATTTACACATTTTTCAGTGTGTTATTTTTAGAAGTTTATATAAAAACTTTTTAAAATTTACATTCGTTGCCTTAAATATAATTGAGATATACATTTTTTTTTGTCTGTGGATCTTATAGTCTGCTGTCTTTGAATTTATTTGCATTGAAAGAGATTTAAAAAAAAACTGTATACTTCAATGACCACATTCACGGGTCATTGAAGAATAACGCATAAAAGCGCGAAAGAAGATATTCTGTTAGGTATTTCAGACGATTTCAAGAAACGGAATATTTTTGTAGGCGTTATTATCATATTATTTCATAAGTAGTGTAATTTGAATTAAAATTTTAATGTGGTTTAAAAATTACAAATAATGTATTAAGTGCTTGTATGTTTCAAAAAAACTATTTATTTATTACCTACGCAGACACACTCACCCATAAGGTATGGAGCGTTTTAACGGTCGGCGGGAAGAGTACAAAAAAAGTGATAAATTTTGTATAAACATTCAACAAATTCAATCAGTATAAACATAACAAGAACAATAAAACACTACAAAAATACCATAAATTAACAAATAAAATAAATAATAAAGTATAATAAATACAATAAAATAACAAATACAGAATAAAATTACAATATTCAGAAATAATAATATAATGTAATACATTAAATAGACTTACTTATATTCATACAGTGTGAAATACAGTAGCATAAAATACGGCCTATTCGTGTGGGGAAACCACAGCAACAACAAGAAAACCTCAAAGTGTAACTAAACTAATATACAAATGTTAATTTTAAAAAACTATTGTATATTAAATTGAAAATTATATATTAATAATATATATAAAATAAATTTTTTGAAAGAGGAGGGGGCGCACGATATGTTTTGGTTTAATATATAGAAATGGGTAAATCCAGTCCTGTGCATTTATTGTCATTTCTAATTATATTTGTTATTTAATATAATGGCTTTCTGTTTATTCATTAACTATGTTTAATGCATTAAAGTTAAATTTTTAGTGCCATTTTTAGTTTCAAAATTGTCATTTTCTCTCGCTGTACTCATTTTTATGACCAGTTTTTCTTATTTTCAGTTTTTGGATAAATCGCAGTTTTCTTTTTGTCTAGTCAGCTTCGAATTAGCCAGGTTCCACTACATCAACGACTAATTTTTTTCTGATTTATTATTCACATAATGGTTTTAATACATAATTAATATACTGTTCCTCTTGAATTGCATATAACATAACTTTAAAATATCGTTAAAATATCATGTATTATTCGAATTTATTTTGGTAGATTCGGAGTCTAAACTATGACATTTAAAAGTTTGATTTTATTTTTGAATTGTTTTCTTTATTTAAATACATGCGTGCCGGAAGTGAATTGAACAGTTTTTAATTCACTCGAGGACCCTACTTCTGTGCAATATATACAAACATTTTACTGCTTTTCAAC
Organism: Araneus ventricosus; assembly: GCA_013235015.1. Lineage (NCBI taxonomy): Eukaryota > Metazoa > Arthropoda > Arachnida > Araneae > Araneidae > Araneus > Araneus ventricosus. Next base: position 380,859 of record BGPR01000568.1, on the reverse strand, counting down.
AATAAACAAAAAGCTAACTAAACTTTAAACTTGTTAAATATCAATTTTTTTCTTGAAGTTTTATGGCAGAATTGTTGTATTCTAAGTACTGCATTCTATTTATGTATTAAATTATCTTTTTTATTTTTTAATATTATTTTTAAGTTATTAAAATTAAAATTATAATTTATAATTCTTCACTTATTGAAATTGATTACTATTCATTTATTAATTTTGTTTTACTTATTTAAATTATTATTTTTTAAGTTATTAAAATTAAAATTAGAATTGATATTTCTTCACTTATTGAAATTGATTACTATTTGTTTATTAATTTTGTTTCACTTATTTAAACTGTTTAATATTAAAAATAAATTTCCACGAACAATTTTAGTTTTAAAATTGTCGGTTGATCTTACTGCGCTCATTTTTGACTCAGTTTTTGTTAATTTGGATTTTTGGATAATTTGAATTCATATTGTGGTCCCTACATTTTCGAATAAGCTGATACACTGTATTTCCTGTTATAATATTTTTTATATAAATCTTGTTATAATAGGTAAAAGAAATACATCAGGAACACGAGAATGTAACATTAGATGCTTTCTTGGTTTAGAAAGTGACGTGAAAAGTTATAAATAGAAATCTGAAGTCAGCATAAAGTATTTCATCATTGGTCGAATATTTAACATTTGACTAGCTGTAGTTTTATTAATATAATATATTTCACGAAAATACAATGGAAGTTGTAGTTGGATAAATTAATAAATGTTTGTTAGAAGTAATGGCCGTCTTAAAATTATAATAAATTAAAAAAATCCCAAATTTTCATTAAATTCTGAGGCTATTATACAATTAGTATTTCCTTTAAAGTGCAGATATTTAAATAAGAAATTTTATGAAAGATATTTGTATGTCATTAAAACGTATCAGAAATTATTAAATGATATTTCTGTTATAAATTTTAGGAAATTAATTTTAACCAAATAAATACAAAATTGGGAAAAATATTTATATTTAACTTTATAGTAGTTGAAATAATAATATTGCAATATGTTTTAACCTAAATTTTATTTCACCTTTTATATTTTCAAGTATGGCTATCTCTTTTATGTTTCACATTAGTGATCATAAATTAATTTTGCATTCCTTAATTTTCATTCCAAAAATTATTTAATTAAATAATAATCCTAAACATTTCAAGTGCTTTTGAACTCTCCTTGAGTCAATGTCTGTTTCTTACTGAAAGCTTTGAGGAAACAGGCGAACAAAGTGTACGAAACTCAGATTCATCAGAAACCCAAATGGAAGAAGACTGCCGTTTTGTATACCGTCTATTAACGTAAGATTGTGCGTGATTGCTAGCTGAAAGATTTACCTCCACAGCAGAAGAAAGAATACATAACTCATATTCTTGTCATGGAAGAAAGCTTCCACTTCAAATATTGAATTTTCATAAAAACATTTCGCACGATTGCTATGTGAAAGATTTGCCTCCACATACAAAGAAAGTATATATAACAAATTCTCGTCTTGGAAGAAGCAGGTTTGAATCTTGAATTTTAATAAAACATTGTTCACGATTGCTAAATGAAATATTTGCCTCCACATATAAAGAAAGTATATATAACAGATTTTCGTCTTGGAAGAAGCAGCTTTGGATCTTGAATTTTAATAAAACATTGTTCACGATTGCTAACTGAAAGATATGCCTCCACATATAAAGAAAGTATATATAACAGATTCTCGTCTTGGAAGAAGCAGCTTTGAATCCTGAATTTTAACAAAACATTGTGCAGGATTGTTGACTGAAAGGTTTGCCGCCGCATACGAAGAAAGAATACATAACTCATTTTCTTGTCATGGAAGAAGACTGTCACTTTAAATCCTGAATTTTAATAAAACATTGTTCATGATTGCTAAATGAAAGATTTTTCGCCATGTACGAAGAAAGAATAGATAACTCAGATATTTGTCATGGAAAAAGACTGCAGCTTTAAATCCTGAATTTCAAGAAAACATTATACATAATTTGTGCATCTATATTTCATTCCTTTCATTCAGAACTCTTATAATTTCATTATTTCTTCTATTAGGCAGAAATTCTACAAACATTATATTTGTAGTTAATCGTAAATTTCATCGTTATATTTTTTGTACAAAATGTTGTTTTACGCAGAATCATTACCGGAAAGATGAAAAACTAAATAAAAAATTATGAAGTTTAATTTTTGTGGAAAACGAGCTTGATATTTTATCCATAATCACTAGTTCACCCAAATTAATAGGGTATAATTTTTTTTCCTTATGAAAGGTCAAATGCTTGTTACATGTTATTTTAATTATTTTCTAGGTTTTAGTAACTTAATTAATTTTTTTATATGTCCGTACGAAAATATAATGCAAATTTCATTTAAACGATTAGTTAAAGATTATAGAGTCTTTTCCTCAACACTTGTTTTTTGTGCATTTATGGTCTTCTCTTTACTATGCTATATTTAAAATGAAACAGTCACCAGATCAATTAATAATATAATAAAATAACAGATTAAAGTTAGAAAGTTAAAATGCCAAAATTATGCGGATTAAAAGAAAATCTTCTCTCTAATTTGGAATTTCTAAAACAGGATTAATGAGTTTAAGTTTTTTTAATTTACTCTTAATTTAATATATAAATTCAATTTTAAATTTTAGCAAGAGTTTTTTTTCGTCCAGTTAAATACGGAATCTCGCATTCTTATACTTTCTGAATTCGAAATCTACAAAATGTAGCTATATATATATAACAAAATGTAAAATAACCAAAAAAAATTATAAAAAAGAAAAAACACGATAAAACGAAAAACAAAACTATTTTACAATATTATATTTATATTGAACATGAAATAAATAAAATTTTTCATTTTTTGATTTTATTTTGATTCCTGAAATAATTTTTTCAATAACATGAATGATTATCGTTCGTATATAAACAGAATTCCCGATTGTTTTATTTTATCAAATTAGGAATATCCAACATTTTATTTTGGTTTCTCAAATCCAAAATAGACCATGAAATATTCCACATGCGGTAGGAAGAGTACACACCACTAGTTTTTTGGAAGCTGCAATTCTGGAAACGTGTTTTAGAGAGAGAGAAGGCATAAGAATAAGGTGAAGATACTATTTTGGACGAAATTTCTAGAAGAACTTATTCTAGGAAAATCTCCATACAGTTAGCTCAACCACATTGTAACAGGTTTTTGTGTTCATTGGATATATCATTTCTCTGAACTATATAAGTTAAATAATCCATTGGAAACGAGTAATGAAATATATTTCGTTTTGCTTCAAAAACTCCATGGACATAAATCCGGCGAATGCCTGTGGTGCCTCATCAGTTTGGAGAGGATTACTGCAGTAAAAATATTTACACACTAAATTTATCAACTGTAATCTATCACTATTAAAAATACAATCAATCTTTAGCACCTCCCAAAAAATGTTACTTTTGCTTAACATATGTCTTGCAACTACTTCATCCCTATAAGTTTGAACACGTGTGGAAAGCCATTTCAGAACCAAATTTGCAATTATTTCCTAGGACGAGATTCTTGAATCTGTTACTTGTAGCAGGAATTAATTCATGTCAAGTATATTAGAATAAATCAATAAAGTCTGGAAGTAGTAAACGATGTAAACACCAAAAAAAAATGAAACACAGTATTTAATATGCCAAATGAGCAATGCCTTATAATGCGGTATTCCTTATGAAAATTTCCTGGTAGGACTTTTCAGTAATTTAAAAGATAGTATAAAGAGATCGCTAGAACGAACGTTCCTATGGCTGGTGTGAACAGTGTTTTTACGATTTCTCAATATTTTCGCTTTTGCCACTTACAACTTTTACCACTTTTAGTCCTGAAATGTGACAAAAATATTCGACTAAGCATTTTATACTGGCCTCTGTGGGAACTCTGTTACAGAGAGACAATAAAACTGGCTAATGAATGGCAAATTTTGATCAACATTCAAACTCCTTGACAATATTAAAATTGATAGAAATTCGGACATATTAAGGGATCATGAGAAGCAAAAATGCTGCATGTCTTGCATCATCTGATTTTTCTGGATGCATTATGTGCATATATATTGGATATAATGGACTTTTATAATGGACTTTTTCCCTGACACAAATCTCTAATATATCTAAAGATATATTTCAAAAACCATAGAAGTAATGAGAAAACGCAAAGGAATACTAAATGCCGTCGCTTAACAAGCAACACCATCTATCTCAATTTTTTGAAATTTGAAAGAGGATGAAAAAACTGAAATTTTCTCAGTCAATGACGGATATTTTTTAACATCTGATATGAACATTAGACGGCATGTTCCAACCAGAATTGAAGAAAAAATCAAAATTCTTCTTCAGTGGTTGCTAGAAATTCAGTTTTTTCTTCCTCAAAATATTGAGATAGGTGGTGAATACTGACTATACACAAAACCTCTTCGAATTTATTCAATTTACACTAACAGACTAAAAACGGCACAAAATTAAAAAAGGAAAATCAACCCTAATGCTAAGAACAATAAGAACCTCCGTAGAATATTCATTTATCACAAAAACGTCTTCCCTCCTGAGATAATCGTCACTACTCTGTATATTTACCAAAGCAAAACACCCATCAGTGGTCTTAGGGGGTTAAGTCATGGTATGGTCGGAGGAAGAAAGTTATGGATCTACCCCCTCATCCCGCCTATGCACATAACCAGTATTAGTCAGAAACGGTTAGACCTATGTGCGATATAGCAAGAAATTGCTTGTTTCGCTAAGGCTGTTGGAGATATTACTAGAGTTTTCTAAGGGAAACAGAACCGCGATGTGCTACTCAGTGGCGGCTAATCCATTAGGGCTGCAGAGATGCAGCACCCCTGAAATTATTTTTTAAACTTGTGGTTTTGAATCCTATTTGCTTACTTTTTACCTTTCAGAGTTCAATGACTTACGAAAATGCAATAAAAGTAATAAAAAATTGAAAAAAGGAATAAAATTAATCCAAACGAAAAGGGACGCAGGTCTGAGCTGCAAAATAATCTCGCGCGCCGCCCGCCCGAAATCCGTTCACTGAGCAGAAAATCCGGAGTGAAAAAGCAACTCTTTCTTCCTTTAGATTAGACGGGCTATGGGCTGAATGTCAACACAGCTCTGGCTGGCACGGAGCCAACTGAACGAAAGAAACATGCCCTTTTTAATATATTTTTCTTTTTTTCTCACTCTCACAAGTTGCAATCTCAGTGGCTGTTTATGAGTTTCGGTTCGTGTTGCGACGATAGATTCAAGCAAATAATACTATTCTAAAACTTTCACATTTTTAGAGTATTTCAGTAAAAAATGTATTTAACATGTTTTAGCTTAAAAATAAATTTTCTGTTTATGAGTTATTTGATATTCATTTCTCAAAGAGTGTTATCGACTGAACTGGGCAAGGTGGGAAGTTCATATGTGAAGCTCCGATTATTATTTTTTTTTTCGTCAGACGAATCGTCATATCAACATTCACTTCAATTTTTGTTAGTAAAACTAACAGAGGATGTCATATGCTGGTTATTTAATTTGTTTGAAAATGCGGAAACTTTGAGAGGGAATAGCCAGATCAGAAGTCGTCCTCGTCATCTGACCCCAGTTGAAAATTACGAAGACTTTTCCAAAATAGCCCTTTCGTTGCTTCAAAACAGGACGTTAATATAACTAACTAAACGCCAAGTGAAACACAAACGGGGTCAGTTTCCTCTGCATTCCCACAGGAACTTACCTTCATATATTAAAGCCAAGTTAGACTTCCACCTCATATGCTGGCTAGGTGCTCCAAGGACACTTTGAGTAACAGAAAATGCCGTATTTCTTGCTCATGAGTCCTTGAATCACAGACTTTTCCAGGTAGGTTAGATCAAATGCAACTAGATTCATCACTCCTTGGGCAAAACGCTGTCAACCAGGGAGAGACACAATACAAAGCACACTTTTCCCTGTTAACTGTTTTTTTCACTGTCTACCCTGTTGGCACCGATCATAAGTAGCTGTATTTTGAATGGAAAATGCTAAACTAAACCACTGTGTGTGAGTCATCCTAACATGCCATTGATTTGAATGTTCTCTAACATTAGATATGTTGTGCATTAGAACCTAAAAATGTCTCTGCAGAGTGGAAATATTTAATCTGAAACCAGTATTTTATATTTAAAAAAAATTATTAGTAGAATGAAACGTTTCTGTCATATGCCCATACACGAATTATCTGATGTCTTCTGTTCATACTAAAATAGTTGAAAAGGTAATAGTTGCGAGAATTTGTTTATTTAGTGTGCACTACAGAGTGTGCCTGAAATGTGACCAAATACATGTTTGTCTTTAACAGAATAACTGATTAATAACAAGAGAAAAAATGTCAAAATTTCATAACATACATCAAGCTCGAAATGAGATTAACAATAAATCAGTTTTAGGTAAATCTTTTTGAGATGGAAAGGGAGAGGAAAAGGATATCCAGCGGCAATCTGGGTACTTTCCCGTTAACGAGAACTCAGACAAAACCCGCCAAATTGCAGCGACAGATCGCTAGGATATTATAACTACTGATTTGGCATTCTGTTCCTTGAATTTGGTGCAGATCACCAAATTATGACGATCGTAGTGGTAACTTAACGTAACCCCAATCACCGCCGATGGCGCCAAAGCGAAATAAAGCCAACATTTCAGCTTGGAAGTCATTGAGGTTTTGTTACCAGAAATGTATGTAAATCTGTGATCTTCACATTAAGCGAACGGGTACATAAGGGAGTTTCCGAATATGGACCACCTGGACATTTTTCAATGTAGAGTGATGGAAAAATAATTTTAACTGAAAACAAGTTGTAGATTCTTTGTAGCTCATTTATCTTTAGAACAGTATAATGAAATACACATTTATTTGGGAGAGAAAGCAGATTAAAAAGGATATGTCATCTGTCCAATCAAGGAAACCGGTTGCCTAGATTGGACCATTGGTTACTCAAATTGGATTGTGAAACTCTCCGTTCTGAGTGGGGTTTCTTTTATGTGAGTGATGGAGACAAATAAAGACCAATGTTTCAATCCCAGTTATTTATTGATTTTGTTACGGGATACGGACAACGAACACACACAAATGATGAAGTATGTACAAGATGAAACTAGATATAAACTGCTCACCAGCTCAGTTACATTTCGAGCTGTGAGTTTAATATCAAAACACTATTGACACTTCATGTAAAACATCCACCGGCTAAAACTCTAGTCCGCCGCTCGCTAAGCCCATTCGGCCCGCGTCAGGAACTTTCCCGTTCTTCTCTACTGTCAACACTCGACGGCTGCCAACGCTCCATTGCTCCGCAGCGCCCTCACATGGATCATCATTATTTTTAGGCACAATTAAAGCAAAAATATTTTTTGATTCTCAAACTCACACTTTTGATCTAATTTATCAACTGCGTCCTAAAATTGCTCTACCCTTTTTCTGCTACTACTTGACACTATTAATTTGAAAAAATCTACACTTGTGGTCACAAGACAACATACAATATTACATCTATCTGTGTTGTTGTGCTTATGAGTTATCGTGCTCAGATATACACGAATATACTGATCGACAAACTGATAATCTGTTGATGGATTTGATTCAAAATTTATCATACATCAGCAAGTTTGTTGATAAAACCATATACTGAATTTCATCCACCTATCTCCTTGCATTTCTGCTTTTTCGTATTTACATGCACACGGACGAACAGACAGACATACTTTCTTTGAGGAATTTCGTCCAAAATTTGATAAAAATCTACAAATGTGATGTAAAGACCACGTACCAAATTTCATTTGTTTAGCTCATAGCGTTCTTGAATCGTGTTCACAGACAGTCTGGTAAACAGAATTCTCAAAATGGATTTTCAGATTCCGGAAAGTCCGAAACGGGAAGACTCATCGATATCTGAAGGTCGAACTGATCAACGATTAAAATGCTTTTTCTTTGCGTCTTCGTATACAAAAAAAGCAACGAAAAAAATTGATTTAATGATTTATTTATGTATAAATTAAAGAATACCATCTATACGAACCTGTTCGAAAATTTCGATAAAGAATAATTTGTTCTTTGTGATTATTTAGAGTTATTTTTATGCATGCTCTTGTTTTTAACTGAGAAATCAGCAGAAGTTCATTATAAAAAATTGTTTACGATTTTAATAGATTGAAAGTGACGTGTTTCATCTAAACAATTAGTGAAAGTTTCATCTGAATATACAGTGTTCACACTAATTACGGCCCATAGCTAATTTCTAAAGCGTTAGAGTCAGGCAAATTTAAAAATAATGCTTTAATCCTTCCGACCCGACTTTTCCATGATTAAAATCTTTATATATAAAATTCAATGTCTGTTTGTTTGAACCTTATACAATTCCACACTTCTTGACGGATTAGAAAGAAATTTTATAAAAATTCTCCTTAGCACCTAGAAGGATTAACTACGCAATTAAAAAGTTGCTAGCCCCACATAAAGGGGTGGAAAAGATTTAACATTTTTCCGCTTTAACTTTGGAACCTATCATCTGACAGAAACTATTTTTAGACCATCTTAAAATTCAAAAAATTAGTTTCTCAGTGACACTTGTCCAATTTCCATACACCTTTTTCTCTTATTTCCAAGCAATTTTGAAAATTTATTTAAAAACAATTTGTAACTATTCGTTTGTTTTTTACAATATCGTTTAAAATACAAAAGCACGCGAGTGATTAAACAGTTATATAGTTTTATATTCCTCTGTTTAATCACACGTGATCTTAAAATTAAATTGATTTCTGTGAATATTTCCGCATCATCATTGATTTTGTGATCACATGATTTTAGCTCCTTAAATTTTTAAATTTCACTGTTCAATAACAAGCTCGCTTTTATCAATGTTAAGGTTCAGTTGTTTTCTGTGAATATTTGATTTTGCAATCGCGCGATTTTAGCTCCTAAGATTTAGAAATGCTTTAACAAAAATTAAAACTCGCCCAAATTGTTTTTAAATCCGAGTTGGCATTCCTTCTAGTTCACGTTGTATTATCATTTACTTGCACGTTATCTGAATTTCTTGGAATTAGAATTCTGATTTTTGTAGAGTTGATATTAAAATGTCTACCTGTGTTAATACATCATACATGCTGCGTGGGTAAAATTAAGTAAGGTATTTTCTTCCTTACAAAATGAAATGGACTTCTTTCGGACCAATCACTCCATCAGGAAAACAATCCCGATTGCTACGATTGACTGAAAGCTCTTTACAGACTCAATAGTGTCTACAGTATCAACGTATTAGGCAAGCACACTTAAGGGAATTTGAAGAACCTGTACAGACTCAACAGCGTCTATAGGAAGAATGCATTAGGCAAGAAATCTTAAGAACATCTGAGTTACCTGATTATCGAGAGCAGCGATTGTTTGTTGACAGATCACAACATGTAAATAAAAGACAAACAAGCATGCGGCAGGGTTTCTGTCTGGAGGCATTTAGGTATGATCTAACTAAAGACTACTGGCTCCACTCCAAAGCAGCTATTGGAAAAATGAAAGCAATATGTAAGTAATGTCGAGTTAAAAAATACAAGTGTCAAACGCAAGGAATGTGTTGCTCTAAGGGAAAAGTAAAACTACCCTCTCTTGATCCACCACCAGAACCTTTGTATTCACTCATTTCTGGAGTAACTCTTGATTATACACATTTCCTTCAAAACATTAGAAAATATAACGCATGTTCTCAGATGACATAATTTGGAACCACAGCTGTCGTTCGAGAAGAAGGACTGATGCCAACTTTTAAAATACAGGGGCAAATCTACCACAGAATTGGACCAAGATAGGACTCCGCAGTTTTTACAAATTTATTTCATAGGTGAGGAGAACGTTGAAACCAACCAACGCTGTGAATCGATTTCGTGTACTAGAAGAGAAAGCGTTTTCGATATATAAAGATCACTGCACTAACATAATGCTTTGGTTCGATTATTTAAAATGGCTTTAGAACGTATGTCCACTGATCAGTGCAAATTGATAATCCGAGCGGACAAAACACCTGTTGGAGAAAATGAACGACCTTCCAACGCACCCACAGTTAATGAAGGGGCAATAGTCATGGTTGAGGATGAATCGTATAGGAGGGATATAATTATCCAGAAAAAAGGTGAAGGTCTGGAACGTATTGCAGAGACACATCGATCTTATGACTCTCTACATTATCCCATTATTTTCTGGCAGGGAGAAGACGGGTACCATTTCCATTTAAAACAATCAAATACATATACTGTATTACCGATAAGAAGATTTCGGCCATGGAATTTTATGCTTTTCGGATAATGATCCGTACAGATTCATCCAATAACATTCTACTTTATCGTCAACTTTTCCATCAATAGATATTAGACATGTATACCGAGATAGAAAATGAACTCTTTTATATATTAAGTTGAATCAGCAGAAACTTCGAGTAGAAGAATACATTTACCTGAAAGACGCCATAACCAACGACGGAAATGTTTCTGATATTGGCAGAATCGTCATTCTTCCAGCAACATATATAGGCAGTCCAGGGCATATGCATGAGTATGCACAGGAAGCCATGACACATTTGCGATCGTACGGGCGCCCAGACCTATTTATCACTTCATGTGCAATACAACATGGTTTGAAATTAAAGAAGAACTTGCTCACGCTCAATCACCCGCGGGCCTCCATGATCTAATAGCTCGAACGTTTAGGCAAAAAATTATAAAACTCATTGACATCATAACCAAAAGTTGCATCTATGGTAAAGTAAATTGCTGGATGTATTCGATCGAGTGGCAAAAAAGGGGTCTTCCGCATGCTTATATCCTGATATGGCTAAAGAGAAAATACGCCCCGGAGATGTAGACAATGTTATCAGGGCGTAGATTACCAATGTACAGCAAGATCCTGTTCTATTCGAAATTGTTTCAAAACATATGATTAACGGTCCTTGTGGTGCCCTAAATATGAAATCCCCATGAATGAAAGATAAGAAGTGTACGAAACGATACCTAAGAAAAATGATCTGCGAAATACAGATGACTGAGGATGGTTACTCACTATACAGACGACGAAAGCCCGAACAACGAGGCCATACAACAATTATAAATTTAAGAATCGACAATAAATATGATGAAGTTGAAATCGAAAATCGTTGGGTTGTACCTTACTCGCCAATTTTGTCAAAGACATTCAAAGCACACATCAATGTCGAAATTCTGTCAAGCCAATAAAATATATTTGTAAATACATCAACAAGGGTAGTGATATGGCTATTGTAGAAATTAACAATGCAAGAACAGGAGTCAATGATGAAATAGAATGGTACCGAATGGGCCGATATATTAACAGTAATGAATCAGTTTGGCGAATCTTACATTTCCTCATTCATGACCGGTACCCAACTGTCGTTCATTTTAGCGCACTTTCACTTCTGATAATGCTCACGAAAGAGTTACTCAACAACTAGATACAACATTAACAGCCTATTCGATGCTCTACCAAGAATATACATTCGTAAAAACATTATTGTACGCAGAGATTCCTAAATATAACAATTGGAATAAGATTATTAAAAAAAGATTATAAGATCAAAAAAATTATTTTGTAGGAGGAAACAAGGCACTGTCTTTCCAGGACATCCCGATGCACGTGAATATGATGCATTAGCACGTGTAAACACGATTCACCCAAATAACGCTGAGTGTTTTCTATCTCCGTCTGTTACTCAATACTATCAGGGGATCCACTTCTTTCACAGATTTAAAAACTTTTGAAGGGCAGATGTGCTAAACATACAAAGAAGCAGGTCTAAAACTCGGTTTTCTAGAAGACGATCAACACTAAGATTCGACCTTACAAGAGGCACCTGTCACACGATCCCCCCTCAATTATGGCATTATATGCCCTTATTATTACAACCTGCGCACCTTCAAACCTATCAAGCTTTTGGCAAAAATGCAAAGATTGAATTAGTGAAGATATTTTGCAAACAAAAGCATAGGAGAATCCAGATATAGAATTACATTACATACCTCAGATTACCTCAACGAAACTCTCATACTGCTTGTAGATAAGTGTCTATCAATTTGTGGGAAAGCATTGCTTCAGCTTGGATTACCCGTGCCAACAAGACAAGCACATCATACTTTGGACAGAGATTTGTTACGAGAAGCTAACTATGATATCAATATTTTACAAAATATGGTGCAAACAAATAAACCTCGATTAACGGAAGATCAGCGAACGGCTTATGAAGCAGTGATGAATTTGATTGCTGAAGGGAACGGTAACATTCTCTTCCTTGACGCGCCTGTTGGAACTGAAAAGAACGTTTTAATAAATTTCATCCTTGCTGAAATTCGATCTAATGCAAAGATTGACGGCATATAGCTCTTGCCGCTGCTTGATCAGGAATAGCTTCCACACTTTTGGATAGTGATCGCACAGCTCATTCAGCGTTACAATTACCACTCAAATCTTAGCTCAATCTGAGAATCATACATGCAATATAAGTAAAAGGCAATGTCAAACAAAATGCTTTTGAAGCTCTTGATAGAACTATGCGTGATCTTCTAAATGACAATAGAATTATGGGAGGAGTTGTTATATTGCTATCAGGAGACTTTCGTCAAACTCTACTCGTCATTTCAAGGGCAACGCTAGCGGACGAACTAAATACATGCCTCAAAGCCTCAGAACTTTGGCAAAATGTCCAAAGGAAAACTTTAACCACTAACATGTGAATGCACGTACTCGGTGATATCTCTTCTGAAAACTTTGCAAACAACTCCTTCGCCTGGGTGAGAGAAAATTTCCTACAAAATCCGCATCAGATTTAATTTCTATTCCATCTGATTTGTGTGTGGCAGTACCATCTTTAAAAGATGCGACACGTCTTTCATTGGCTTTGTGAACGCACAATTTTAGCTCCCAAGAATGAAAATGCTAATAAAATAAATGAGATTATCCTTAAAAAGTTACCAGGAAATTCTATTATATATAAATCTGTTGACGCTGTGATGGATAGGCTGTATACTATGCAACAGAATTTTTGAAATCTTTGAATCCACCTGGAATGCCACCACACATGTTGAATCTAAAAGTTGGTTCGTCCATCATATTACTCAGGAATTCACCAAAATTATGCAAAGGAACAAGACTTTGTGTCAGCAAGCTTATGGCCAACGTAATCCAAGCAACTATTCTTACAGGCTATTCTTCTATTAATAAAGTAGAGAGCGTCTTCATTCCCCGCATTCCTCTTATCCCAAGTGATATGCCGTTTGAATTTAAACACCTTCAATTTCCAGTTCGTCATGCTTTTGCAAGAACGATAAATAAAGTTCAAGGTCAATCACTTAAAGTTGCCGGTGTCAACCTAGAAACTCCATGTTTTTCCCACGGCCAATTATATATTTCATATTCTAGAGTGGGAACTCCAAGGAATCTTTACAATAATCTTCAAATCTTTAAATAATTTCCAAACGGAGAAACTAAAACTGTCGTTTCTCCGAAAGCTCTAGAATAGTTTTGTGAGACTCTTACTCAATTTTAAATATTTATTTGCAGTTGTAAAAAAGTCTTTGCACATTCTATCATAGTGTTCGACTGTAACAAAGACTAAATGATTATTATAATTTTTACAATCAGTGGTCATCTTATATTTCTGAGTAATTCTACCCAACATCGAATGTGCTTTTAAACCTTATAGTAAACAATTAAGTTTGAATAGCTGTTGTACTCACAGTTCCGCTCACATTTATCTATTCTGCATGCATGGAAGAAAAAGCAAAAACACAGATTCTATTATGTCACACACATATACTTTCGCGTTGTTATATTCAACCTTTAAGTGTATTTGGCGGTTTAAGAGGAACAAATAAATGCGAGCGGAGCCGCGGGTAAAATGGCTAGTTTAACTATAAAAATTAGCTTAATTTAATTTTGAAGTACTAAAAGAAGTATGCAATGGATTTAAAATTTTCCACTTTTCATAGTTCATCACTTTTCCCTTTCTTGGAAATCCCCTGGGACAATATGTCCCAATCGTATAGTCGACTGGGATTATTTGCCCCAATTGTATTGTCAATTGGGACTATTCCAGTAAAATATCTGCAAAAATCTTTTTCCTGCCATGAGATTAGCATCTCAGGAAACAGCTGAGTAAGAATAATCTTGTAGTAATTTTATCACTTATGGAATATACTGTCCCACTGTTAAATACGATTGGGACAATATAACCCACAAAAAGAATTGTCCAAAATTTCTTAAATATGATGTTATAAAGGCTAAATTATTATTTAATAAGAACAATAAGAACTATTTTACATTAAGTATGGCAGAAACATAGTTGTATTTACTATCAAGTTAAAATTAATAGCTCAATTGAAACCTGAGTAATGTGCGTGCTAAAAAACAGAAGTCCGTCATTTGCAGTCTGAGAATGTTTCTAAGTTTCTTTAATCATAATTTTATATTCAATAATTCCTTAAGAACACTGAAAACACAAAAAGCATGTAAAGTAAGATTTATTTGCCAATAAGAAACGAAGTCTATTCTCCGGGACGAATATGCCCAATAGGGTCGAAACGGATAAATGACATTAAAAAGTTATATCTTATGTCGTTTGAGTCAATAAATGTATTACTAAAAAAATTGCGAAGTGGTAATTTTTATACAATCCCCCGGTCCAATTAGTCATATTTACTAAAATATATTCAACGCACTAATATTAAAAATAAAAAAACGGTCCACTCTTCCGTGACTAAAACTGACTGAACAAACTGACTTCTTATTCCCCTTAGAAGTAAATGCCGCTTTCTAATTGTTTAGAATTCAGCAAATGAGATACGATTAGAGTGGACACTCTGTATATTTTTGTGAATGTTGCATTCAATATGTCAGTAGAAACATCTAATTCAATAATATTAAAATGAATATTTCTACACATTTTTCTCTAAACTCTCTATGTGGAATTTTTAATTTCCTCAGTAATTTAACGCTTTTATTTTAGAGTCCACAGATTTAATGGTATTGTACAAGTATCGTTTCTAACGTTAAGAGAATACGAGTCATTCAACTTTTTGAAAAGAAAAACGAAAAAAAAAAGAAGAAGTATCTACCGGGAGTTTTTTTTATCTCGATTATGAATGACGGCACGAACTCATTATCTCTCCCCAAGGAGTATAAATAAGAGGAAAGGACTAAGACTCACTCCAACCTCATCTCTGAAAACATGTGGGACCATCTCTGGAAGTTTATCCCAGGTTTCCTGATTGTTGTGTATTGGTGAGATACAATTCTTTCAGTTCTTCCTTCTTTTACAGCAGTTATGATTCCCTGCTTCTTCTAGATTTTTAAAAAAAAGTTCAATCTTGATTAATTTTCCGCTTGAATGAACCTGCAGAAATGTGTCTTAAATCTTGCTGTGAAATAAAAAAAATCAGCTGAAAGAGAAATAAAAATATGTTTCAATTCTATTAAAAATACATGACAACATACCAAATATTGCTACATTAATATAGAAGAATAGTTTATTGAAAGTTAATTATCAAATGTTGATTTAATTTTATTCTTATTGAACCCATCGAGGTGAACTTAAATTTTGTTAATACAAATAAAAATCAATTGAAAATTAATCAAAATTAGTGTATCGTTAATTTCATGGAAAACTTAGAAATTTATAAAATGAAGCTGCGAATTTTACTGCATTTATGAAGAAGAATTCTTTATGTAGGGTGAATAATAAAATCTTGATTTATTTTCAATCCTACTGCATCCATCGAAATGAATTCTTATTGAACCCATCGAGATGCAACTTAAATTTTGTTAATACAAATAAAAACCAATTGAAGATTAATCAAAATTAATGTATCGACAATTCCATGGAAAACTTAAAAGAGAAATTTATAAAATAAAGCTCCGAATTTTACTGCATTTCTGAAGAAGAATTCTTTATGTAGGGTGAATAATAAAATCTTGATTATTTTCAATCTTATTGCACCTATCGAAACACACATTAAATTTCGCTAATTCAAATAAGAAACTCTTGTCTAATTTATTTGTAGTTAAATATTCAATATTGATTTATTTTCAATTTTAGTTAACCCATAAAAATGGACTTGAAATTCCACGGATACGAATAAGAATCTATTGAAAAGAATTTACTTTATTGCTAAACCAAGGGAAAATCTTAAAGAATAATTTAGTTGATAAAGCACTATATTTTACTGTGTTTATGGAGAAGGGTAGTTTATTTATAGCTCAATAATTAAAGGTAATAATCCAGTTACTCCGCGTTTCAAATTTTATAATCAAATCTTAAATATTTTATACAGTATTGAACATCAATAACTATTATAATTTAATTCAGTAATTAGAAATAGATAATGTTCTAGCACTTCCGTAATTTATAAAAATTGCATCTTCAATTTTTTTTTTCCTGAAGCAAATTATTAATTGAAAAGAGAATGAAGATTAGTTGATTTATATATCTGTTTTACTCAGAAATTCGGAAGAAAATTTTATTTAAGAAAATATAAAATTAAGCATTATTCTAGTCAAACGATAATTTATTTAAACGTTGGTATTTATTGCCTCCTCAGCAAACACCTCCAACGTTAAAGTTACTCTCATAAAATTTAATAACATTATATTTACATTAGTACAAAAGAAGAGAATTCTAGCAGATTTATAGCTAAGTACATCCGATAAAATTAAAAAGAAAGACATTTTGAGTAAATTCTGACTTATAAAAATTAAATACCAGGAAATAAAAACTTTTGATTCATAAAACGTTTAATGACGCGTCTTAAATATTAGTTTTCTACTCAGCTCTTTTAAGACCATGTTTTAATTAAATGAAATCTAGTCATTTCTTTAAGGTTTTTAGAGCGGTGTCAATGAAATTAAAATACAAAGTTAAAGGAACGGAAAAATTTTTGTAATAATTTTTTCATTATATAAAGTTATAAAATGCACAAGTACAAGACTGCAAAATAAAGTATTCAATTTATTTCATTCGATATATTTAATGAGTATTTATTTTTATGTATTATTAACTTTTGTATGCTCGGCAAACATTTTTACCTTACTTTTATTATTCAAATATATATATATATATATATACTTAAAACAAACATTATTAATTTATGTTATTCATGATAAGCAAGAGTTTGTTGAAAGGTAATCTTAACGCTCTTCTATTATTTGATCTATAATTATTCTCTTCCTAAAATAAATGTAATAGGACAAGTATTTTATTGCCTTTCTTTTTCAAAACCTTATTCAAACTTAAAACACATTTTTCAGTTGCATCTAAAATTCAGTACTACAGCTGAATGATCGACTAACTTCTGCTGGGTCTTAAATACATGTATGAAATAATATCTCTCACATAAAATTATTTCTTATAAATGAAATGTAAATTCATAATACTGATGTTAATATACTTTATAAAGAATTTTTTAGAAAGGCAAAACCGTATCGCAACCCTGTTTTATGAAATCTCATTGAATTTTTAACCATTTGTTTGCAGCATTAAAAGCTATATTTAGAATACAATTTTATCAAAAGTTTTATTTTTCTATATTTTTAAAATTGCTTAATTCGTCTATAAGCTGTACACAAAAATATTTATAAAAGTATGCACAAAATTTAAAGGTTCCTATATCTAAACAATTAATTTTCTTTTCTTTATGGAATAGTTTTTGTACTATTCAGCCGTAATCATTATTGAGTAGCTAAAGCACTTAGCACATTACATACCTACCTTACATATAACTTTATATATACATAAATATCTTACATATTTAATACCACAATCATATTCACCTTTTGAAATCTAGAATGAACTACGATAATCCTGGTCTAGGTCATGAAAGATTATGAAATTATGCTACTGTAGTAGATCTGGTTCAGTGTGGCAGTAAATGGGATCAAAGAAACCAAATAAAAAAAACACTTCTCTTCTTACTGGAAAGTGAAAGTAGTTGTCAAAGATAACTTCTTTACAAAAAGAAAATGAAAGTGTAATACTTCAGAAGTAAGATTCTTATGATAACGTTGTTGATACGACTTTTTTAAAGCTTTAGAGATAAGTGAGGATATAAATATATGGTGTTAATCGTAAGAAAAACCGTTTGCTTGTTGTTTTATCACCAGGAAATCTCAGTTCGAGTTCAATCGTATTTGGGGGAGTAAACTCTATAGTACATCAAAAGTTTAGTGCTATTCAAAGAACCCATAATCTTTAAACTTATTTAAAGAACTACTTTAAGTAAACCACGATTTTCACTGTTTAAATTAAATTACTGAATCATGATTTTAATAAATTGGCCCAAGAAGAAAACAATTAAGGATAGGATAAGAAAAAAAACTTTCAACACAAGTTTTAAGAAATGCATTATTATTTTTTATTTAGCTCTTTTTCAACAATTATGGGCAATTTCACTGTATTTATACTTCATTAGCGTATTTTTATGTGGTATTTTACAAATGTATATGTTATTAGTTTAAATTTCATTATTTTCTTAATTGGATAAAAGAATGGAAATTGGAATTAATATTTGTAATTTATCTTTGATTTGGTTAAATAAATTCGTAAGTTCACTTCACAGATCATTACATGAAATAAAAATAAATTGAACTCTCGTAAAAGACACAATATGTTTAAAACTGACAAACTAAAAAAAGTACAACGTGGAGAAAACAGTAAATTACAAATTGCTTTTTCTTGAAAAATAAGCTTAATTTTGGCAAATTTCCGAAGAAATTAATATAATATCTTGCATTCAAACTCATTAACAATATCTATTCATTTTTTGTGAACACAATTTCAATCGTAGTTTGGTAAACTACTTCAAAATATGTTGAAGATTGAATATCGTAAATCTTTTGAAATGTTGTTTTTTTCATGCACTTTCAGAAGAAAATGAATTTATTCAAGTATTGATTATTTTTGTATCGCTACTCATTGCTATTTTTTGAGCTTTCTGAAAGTAACAATTTACTGTCCAGCAGTCCTAACTCACCAAATTGACAGTTACAGCCATGATAACTCGTGCAAAAAATGTATTTAATTCTTATACAGAAGTGGCAAGGAGCATATGAATAACTACTGCAGCAAAAATTATATTTCATATTATCACTAGATAATATTTTTAGGCTGACGAACTATCTGTAAATTCATGTAAAAATCGTTCAATGAAAAAATAAAACAATGGAAAGAAACTAGGACAATAAAGAGCTGCTGTAAGACGGACAGACAGGTAGGCAGACATTCTATCTGTTCATTGCTCGATATGAAAATCGTTATGCACATATTGCATTGGCTGACACAATCAAGCCAAGCGAAAACAGACAGGTGAATCAAGCCTAAAATATTATCACGCTACAATGCTTACGACTAGATTTTCGAAATCGTTTTGATGTTTTATTTATTGTTTAACTTTTTTACAACTTGCTTTCCTTTTTCATTTAAAGCTATGAATGGGACAGGTGTCCTACCCTCAACTCAAAATGGAGGCGTTTGGCAGATACTGATATTGAACTCCCCTATACATTCGCTGAAATTTTCAAGGTTTTAGTTCTGGCTACTTCAGCTTTGAAAGATATGTTTGCTGGACTGTCGTCGTATTTTTTTCTGGTAGAGAAAATTGAACAGAGAATTTATATGAGATTATTTATATGAGACATGGCTATATATGTGGTGAAACTTATGTAAAGTTGAAGAAAGTTTATGGGGGCAATTGGAAGGGTCACTCACAAGAGTTTTTGAGTTGTTCAAACGTTTACAACCTAGCCGTAAAAATTTCGAAAGTGATGACCTCCAAATCATTGAGAAATGTCAAAACATCTACCATCTGCGTGAAAGTCATCAACTCAATATTCTGAAGAGTGCAGAAATAGAGAGAGTTCAGTTCAGTCCATTCCGACAAAAGATTTGAGTATGAGAAGTGTATTTCCCTAGTTCCAAACGTACTACGCACGCGCTGAGATCCCAAAAATGATTTTTATAGTGATAAAATTTAGTTTTTCTGAAAATTCCCCAAATCTATTTTCAGCTAACACTCTGTCACGAAGCTATAATTTCAACCGTTGGTTTGAATGGTGAACTTTCATTTTCAAATTCTTTCTTTATCAAATGCTTTGATGATCATTCCTAGTAATAGGCGAGTTCTAACGATAAGCCTATAATTCTAATTTATTTTCGTTATTTTGAGGTCAAAACTGAAAACTGTGCGCATTTCTTTTCGTTAGTTAAATACGTCCGTATCTTATGAGTGTCAATGAATAATCTTTAAGGCCCATAATTAACTCAGGAACTCACTA
Source organism: Araneus ventricosus (assembly GCA_013235015.1). Taxonomy (NCBI): domain Eukaryota; kingdom Metazoa; phylum Arthropoda; class Arachnida; order Araneae; family Araneidae; genus Araneus; species Araneus ventricosus. The sequence goes on along the minus strand of BGPR01000568.1, from coordinate 360,469 downwards.
TTAGCTGCTGTTCTATGTATCTAATTAAAAAATCATTAAAAGTGTTAATGCTTATTTTAAAGTTTCATTGTAAAGTTCTTACATTCAAAGTGCTGTACATTTCTTTATTTAAATTACTTATTTATTCAAATTACTAAAAATTTTAAAATTATAACTAACATTACTTTATGGATCAAAATCGTTTAATGTTTATTAATTAACTGTGTAGTATTCACTAAAACTTTTAAATATTCGAAATAAATCTTTATTTCTGCTTTTAGAATAAAAAATGTCGTTGTTTCTTCTTTTTGTTTTTAGTCCCAATTTTTCTTAATTTGAACTTTTGTACACATGAATTTTCACTGTAGACCCGCCATTTTTAAATTAACCAAATTCAAATTTTCTATCAATATTCAATTTAAAAATAGTTAGCGGAACAATTTATCAAATTACAATAGTTTTTCCAGAGTAAAGTAATCACTCAGTGACAGAATATTCGTGAAGATGCATGACGATTGATTAAGTCGTGTTTAGCATTTAAATGCGAATATGATAGTAGTGTCTTTCTTTAAATTTTGTGTTGGCAAAAGTCCGATTGGTTTAAGCAATTAGAACAATTCTAGAAGATATAAATTTTTGTAAGTTCCGTCGTCGAGTTGTGCAATATCACTCATCTGCAATAAACTTTCAAATCTCTTAATACAATGTTTTGCATAACGCGTTGGTTGATTTTTATGCTATCTCCATTTTTCGGGTATAACATAATCAATCAGACATTTGCCAACAAAAAGTTTAAAGAAAGACACTATTGTCATATTGACATTCAAATGCTAAACATGGCTTAATCAATCGTCATGCATCTCCACTAATATATTTTCACTGTTAGATCACTTTACTCTGGAAAAACTGTTGTAATTTGATAAATTGTTCCCCTAACTATTTTTAAATTGAATATTGATAACAAATTTGAATTTGGTTAATTTAAAAATTACGGGTCCACAGTGAAAATTGATGTATACAAAAGTTCGAATTAATAAAAATTGGGTTAAAAAACAAACACAAAAGACAACGACAGTTTTTATTCTAAAAACAGCAATAAAGATTTATTTATAATATTTAAAAGTTTTAATAAATACTACATAATTAATTAATAACCAGTAAACAATTTTGAACCATAAAGTAATAATTGCCATAATTTAAAATTTTTTATTAATTCCAGCAAATAAGTAAGAACTTTTAATAGATTAATATATGTATAGCACTTAAAGTACAAAATTTTGCAGTAAAACTTTAAAATAAACATTAGCTTTTTTATTGACTTTTTTAATTAAATACATAGAACAGCAACCAAGGGGGAGGCCTTGAGTCAATTATGGGCCGTAAACATTATTCGCTGGAACTCATAAGATACGGACTAGCGAAAACAATTCAGAAATTACCAAAGTTTTGAGTTTTGACCTCAAATTAATTAAAATAAGTCGGAATTATAGACTTGTGGTTAAAACTCGCCTATTACTAGTGTTATCAAAGCATTGATAAAGAAAGAGATAATTGAAAATGAAAGTTCACCATTCAGTCTAATGATTGAAATGATAGCTTCATGAGAATATTCATAAAATGAATTTGAGGAATTTTGATAAAAAAACTAAATTTTTTCACTATAAAAATTTCCTTTTGGAGCTCCAGCGAGCGCGTAGTCTATGTGAGAAGATAGCGAGCGCATCAAAAAATAAAAGTCGAAATATTAAAGAATCGCCTCTTGCAACTAAACAGTTTAGTCGAGGTGAAATCGCGCGTTGCCGGCAACCTGACGAAACTTTTTAGTCCCCGAAGGAATTGCATGTATCTAGCCTTACATGCCAGTTCCTATTAAATTGTTTTTCGACATTCCTCATTGGTGTGCCTTTCTAACCTAATCATTCGAAAGCTAGTTTTCCATTGCTTCACAGAACAACATTCCGTTCTTTTGGAACGTTTTGATATCTATGATGGTGCAATGATTTCTTGAAACCTTACTTGTCCTTTCCTCCTGAGACTGTCTTCGGGACTTGATTGACGATATGACAGCTTTTTCCTCGAGGACATTCCGGCACTCCATGCTTTCACAACCTGTCATTCGGTACTAAGTGTAAGATAAAAAAAATGCTCTAACAGCTTTTGTTTGAGGTCAGTAGGAATGTTCTTCTTTCGACTTCTTCTTAAACTGAAGTCTCTCAGCAATCTTGCAGATATCAGACCTAAGGACTGCTAGATTAACGAAAGCACCGGCTTAGAGGAAGACCATTTTAAAAAATGCATTTTAATAGCAAATCTTAAGATAATTACTCAAAGTACTGCAAAATAATATAGAAAATTATACAATATATAATAAATATTGCACAAAATGAAATTCAAAATCTTAGCCGCACTCAATTGTTTACGCCGCGCCCAAGTCACTGTTATCCGTAAGCAGTGACTTGCTTCTTCTGTAACTAGCCTTTCTGAAAACTCCGAATTATTTGAGGAGTAGTATTGGGAAAGTGCCGTGTTATAGGGAAACCGAGAGGCCAGATAATAAGCCAAAACAATAAGTCGTGTTTTGTTCCGTTTCCTTGCAATGGATCGATTATGCATTTTTGAAAAGTATCTCGTTTCTCGTAGATTGATAAATATCTACAAATTTGAGGTCAAGACAATGTACGAAATTTAATTTATCTTGCTTCTTTCATTCATGAGTTGTCTCATTCAATTATATACGGACAAACAGAGAGGCAGTCTACTCATACACGGATTTGGTCCAGATTTTGATACAGATATACGGATTTGGTGTCAATATGACATAAAAAAGTTCATTCATATAACGTTTGACGTTTTTTTCTCTATTTAGTTTAGTAATATTTAGTACCTATTAGTTTTTAGTTATCGGACAGACAATTAACCAGTTAACTGATTTGGCCCAAAATTTGTTACACCTAAAATCTTGGTGATAAGACCATATGCTAAATTTCATCCATGTTGTTCATTGCGTTTTTAAGTGATGTTCAAATGAATGCAGATGGACAGACAGGTCGTAGCTGGATAGGGCAGCTGTAGTGCAAAGAATAACACATAAAAAATTTCATTTGTCTTCCTTCTTCATGTTTTGAGTTAGATAGACAGACAAACACAATTTCAAATATGTGTTTTTCAGTCTCATGGAGGTCTAAAGAGAGGAGATTCACGAAAAACTGTGTGTCAAACTATTCCAACTTCGTATTCGGGAAAGCAAAATTATATCCGAATTTTATTTTTACAGCGATAATTCTCACAGTGAGAAGCCTTCCACTTTAAAAGGGCACAAAGACGTAAAAAGAAAGGAAAAGAAAAACAATTTAAACACGGAACTCAAATAGTAAGATATTTTCTGACGAAACAAACCATCAGATTATCGGTGATGTTTCCTGCCTGAACCTTTTCTTGTATTTCCACATAAACGAGCAAACAAAGATTATCTTTTTAATATGATAATGATTTATTTATGTTCATATCACAGTGAAAAAACATAGTGTATCGATAAAGTACTTTACAGATACAGACTTGCACGCTTATATAGACAGACAGCCAGCCTTCCGATTGACGGTTTTAATACAAAAAATATGTAAATATCTACAATTTTGGTATAACGACAAAGTGTAAAATTTCATTTATTCCTCTTGTTGTGTTTCTGAATCATCATGCTGACATAGGAAAAAACAGAGGAACAGTTTTCCCAGTAATGAAACTTTTTTTCAAAATTTGATATAGATTTTTAACTTTTGTGTAAAGACCAGCTAAAAAATTACATCATGCATCTTGCTCCATTTTTGGGTTGCCATGCTCACACAAAACCAGCCAGACAAGCATAATTTCAATTTATTTTATTTTTTAAATATTTTGTAAAATGTGAAAATTCATCAAACTCTCGATTCAAATATCGTCTCTTAAGAAGCAGCACCATCAATCTCAAATTTTTGAAATGTCAAAGAGGAAGAAACAATTGAATTTTTCGCAGCCAATATCGAATATTACTGTATTTTTAAAAATCTGATATGAACATGGGACCGTATGTTCCAGCCAGACGTGAAAAAATATTCAGAAATATTCTTTATTTATTGGTTGCGAAAAATTCAGTTGATTCTTCCTATTTGAAATTTTTAAAAATTGAGATCGGTGGTTTTACTCCTTAAGCGACGATATTTTGACGGTTAAATTTCTTTCTCTTTTTGTACTTCATATACTAGAACAAGGGTGGGGAAACTTTTTGCACGAAATGAATCGTTAAATTTTGGCAGTTGGACAAAAGGCTCACTAGCAGAATCTTAAGTATTATTATTCGGCAATTATTATTATATAACAGACAATTATATAAATTCAATACAAATTGTAAATGACTTATAAGGCCGCATATTCCCCACCCCTGTAACAGAAAATAGAAAAAAAGCTTCATAGAAAGAAGATGGCAAATGCAATCTAATCGGTAATTGAACGTTAGTCAAGAAAACAGAATGAAATCGATGCGCACATTACCTGGCGCAAGCACCCACGAATTTAAAATGTCACTAAAATCTAAAATGTGATAAAATGAGAAATAACTCAGCAGAGCACAGATTCAGTAATTCTAAAGATATAAAATCGAAAATAAATTAAACAAGTAAAAAAATTTATAAATGAAATATTTAGTCTCATGAAATTAGCGAGTAATTTTTAGGCACATTATTAAATTACTAATATGAATGTATTATTATCAATTTGTTAATTTATTATTATTAATTAAAATATTGTTTCTCCTGCCTTTAAAAGAATAACACAAAAGTAATGGAGGGAAATATTTAAATGGAATTCTGTTACAGGCAAGGCAATAAAGTGATGTTGGATTAAATGACAATTAAAATGACTGGACACTAGTTTGCCGAATAAGGACTACAAGAATAAAAAGAAAGAAAGGTTCAATTAATTTTAAGTAATTACTGACAATTCTTTGTAATTTGGAGCATTTCTCAAATTCTTCTTAGTCAGAAATGTTTGAAAACATTGATGATTTTAATGACATAAAGTCGTTTTATTTGCGATACGCATGTGCAATGTGATTTAATTAACTCTTTTTATTACATGAAGTCATTGATTTAGTCGATTTCATTTATAGCACATATTCAGAAATAAAATTAACTATTTAATGCAACGGTTCTATGTCTAAAACTTTGTAAGGATTGCTTTATATTAAGATAATGAGCAGAAATTTTTATTTTGAACTATGGACTATGGAGAAAGTGAGTAATTATACTTAACAATCTCATAAACAGAAGTGTATTTATGAATATATTTTTTTATTCTATACATTTTATAAATATCCTAATTTTATCCGTTTGTTTAATATATTTTTAGGTTTTACAAGTTGGGCACAAGAAATCATGACTATTTTAAACGCAAAGGTCTTCCCTACGTTAAACCTCGGCCGTTTGTGGGATCAATCATGGATTTTCTAAGGAAGGTAAGCATTGATGCTACATTGAATTAAATTATAATATTGCCAAGAATTGTAAAAATTCAAAGTCTTGAAGCGCGAATATGAAAATGATTAAATTTTAGAGAAAAGGGAAAAAATGATTACATACCATAAGAGAGGGAATTCCCACTTAAGTTGTATCTGGTGTCAATTAATGAGACACATTATCTTTTAAATTTTTTTTTATGTTGTGCATTATTAAAAAAGTTTTCATACTATTAAAACTTAACAATCATATTAAGTCATCCTAAATATAAAAAATTCTTTTTGATCTGCTTGTTAAGTTGAAATTAAATTAAAAATTCAATTTTGTAAATTACCTACTACTTTTTAAAATATGGATATTTTTACTTCAAATTTTATTTGCAGATTCACTGAAATATATTTTATAAAACTGTGCATGGATTTTAGGTGCATCTAATATTCGCTTAAATATAGATTTTTTACTGTGTTATGTGGTGAAAAATTAAGAAATTTAGCACTACCTCAATTTATATCTTGTATATAAGAAAAATACTACGCAACTGATTGCTTATCGCATGCACAATTTTATTATATGCATGACGATAAACAAATGCAAAAAATTTGAAAGCTCTATCTAAAAAAGGAAAAAAGATTTGTCATTTTGAAAACATGAAAGTGAAGAAAAGTCCGACATGGAGAAAAAGCCAGTTAAAGTTGTCATTTTCGAATGATTATCATTGGTCATCGTAAATAAAAGAATAAGTAACTTCTATAATATAATAAAGGTACAAATTTGAAATTTTGATACAATAATCCAATAAAATAAAAATTGATATTTTGGCATTTTGGGGAAATGTGTTCCCTTAAAGGCAAAATTAACTTGAATATGAATGATAAATATCTTACTTTTTGGAAATATTAATAAAATCTTTAAAGAAATATTTATGATTATTGTGGGGAAACGTACAGTTAAATTCCGCAAAAACAGACTAATGCAATAACTGTTTCCTTATATCTTTTTTTCATTATGGCACTGCTTTTTCATAATATTAGCAAAAAACATTTTGATATCATAAATATTAAAAATATGATAGTCATAAATAAGAAAAAAATGATAGTCATAAATAAGAAAAAAATGATAGTCATAAATATGATAGTCTTATAGAACATCTTATCTTGCTTAAATTTCACTCCTTAATTCTATAGATAAGATAATCTATAAGATTAAGGAGCTAAGGAATCTACAAATGTGAAAAAAAATCGCTCCGATTTACAAATTTTTAGTCTTCATTGCGTGTTTATATCAAATTTCGTAGCTGTAGAGACACGCCTTCTCTTTTATTAGAATGATTGTTATCAATGAAGAACGAAAGAAGTGAGAATTCTGCAAAGAATTAACTCTCTATAAAAATTCTGTTTATACAAATCTTATTTTTTGAAAAATAAAGAGCCAGAAACACGTATCAAACTTTAAAATGTTGCAAATAAATTTTAAGAGATCAGATCATAGAAAATTATCATTATGTTAAATTCTTATGTAAAATTGTTGAAGAAAAATTTCGCACGTATAAGAAATGTCCGTTTGAGTGAATGAAAGTTGATGCAACCAAAATAGACTATGCAGAAACAGTACAGGCACGGGCATAATTTGAAAAGATGAAAAGGTATATTCAGCTCATTAATGAAATATATGTAGCTTAAGTTCCTTATGCATATTTAAGTTGAATATCAGGATGTATATTAACACATTGCTGAGAGCATCAAATATTGTCGAATTATTTTAAAATAAGAAAGTATAAAAAATTGAGTATAAATATTTTATACTCGTGCACTGTGTAATTTTGGCTTTTATGTAAAAATATAAATATTTTTAATCATTCAGTATGGTTTTTCATTCATTTATTTGAAATGATTACACATTATTTGTTATTATTTGTTTATTCATTTGTTTGAAATGAATTTCTCATCTCAAAAATAAAGATGTTGTATTAATTTTAGACTAGAAACAGTAGATATTGAGAAATTCGCCGCTTAATTGTATTCTAACTGAGGGTAATTAAATAAGATTTTATAGTTACGTAAAGATATAGTGTCAGTTGGGGTAATTGGGGACGAATTTTGCATACTCTGTCATTTTTTTCCCTTTAAAAGGATAGTATACGATGTAGAAGATGTCTAAATTTTTTGTGAATGCATAAAAACATTCGGCAGGGTTCATTAGATTCTGCCTCCTTTCAAAAATAATTTATTAATTAATCAACCTCACTTTTAGGAGTATTCTTATTTTACCCCAATTACCCCAGAGACTATGAGGTAATTGGGAACACTTATTTCGGTTTCTGATCACAGTAACGAATTAATTTGAAAAGAATAAATTTGAATTGATTAGAAACTTGCAGTAAAAATATCTTCCATTTTATGGAATAAACATATACACTATTATATTTATTTACAACCTTCATTTTGGTGTAATTTACAATCATTAATTCATATTTTGTCTGGAAAATTTGAAAAATGAATCTTTATAAAACTGATAGTACTGAATATTATGACACATTTGAAGGAAAAAGGTAAGACTTAAAAATCACACATAAATATTAGTAGAAACAAACAGTTCACTTAAGTAGTAGAAAGTAGATTTTCCACTTGAAATCCAAGATTATAGTCACTATTTTACTAATTTTTCTTTGACATTTACACTACATGAAAACCAAATACTTCTTTCCTGCATTCTACTTCAAAGATATGATCGGGAAGCGTAGATTTTAACTGACTCTCGGAAGTGTCAAAATAGTCATTCACCATCGAAACAAATTTTTATTTAGCTAAGCTTATGATCCTCAAACTAGTCATATCCAATTCACCATCGATAACTCTTTGAATCCCGCAGACGTACGGATAATGTCTCTTCATTCTGACAACCCTAAAGTTATTGATCAAAGCAAATATATCTGTTGAAAAATCAGCCGTGGATGATACCAGATAAATTATTTCCTCCATCTCCACAGCCTCTGTTTCTTGTTCAAAGGAGCCAGATCCTCATCTTCAGATTGCTTCATCAGTATAACGTTTGTTTCCATACTTGAAGTCGAAAGACTTCATATCATTTTTAACAAACAACTTTCATATGTAAAATGTAATATGTATGATATTTATGTAGATCACATGGTACATTGTTTCAAAATGTTAGTTATTAATTTGACATAAAACAGTGAACTTTACTAACGGGACATAACGCTACTATGTTTCTAGATTTAAAATTGCTCCCTATCAAATAGTAAATTATTTCAAATACATAAAAAATATAAGTTTGTTCCCAATTACTCCACAGTAAAAATTGTCAGGGGTAATTAAGAACACCGACCTGGTCCTCAAGATGAGATCCAAGAACGAAAATTGAAGTTTCCTCGTAATCTTTATATTTTAAAGATCTAAGAAATATATAACTTCAACTTAGCTTGCATATAACCAGTATAAAGAACGAGAAATGAAACTTTAGTAGTTTTGATTTCACTTTTCTGAACACAGTTGTACTTAAAGGTATCAAACGTTACCAAGGTAACACTAAAAAAGGTAGAAAAGTATTTTTCTTGTAGAGTGTTTTAAACAAATCACTCACATACATACATAACCCACGTCGACCACGAGGGTTTAGAGTCAGCCGCTAGTGCCTCACCAGTGAGCATTGTAGTCACCGTTCCCAATTACTACTTGTTCCAAATTTCCCCGCCTGACCCTAATAGTGAAGATTAGAAAAATTATCATAAACAATATATTGTATTGTTTTGAAATGGGGTTTCTAGAAGTTGCTTTCCAAAATTTTGATTAAAAATTATAGAATTCAGAAATGCGTTGATTGCGGAGATTGTTTGTCAGGCAATCTGTCACGAGGGGTTCGTTTTCTATTTTCACTAGTTTTCTAAAATGAACTACTGTGATCGGAGACAAGGAATGACGTCATTCATCTGAACAAGCATGCTTGATATTATTTTTGTTTTGATTCTGATTCACAGTTCATGGAAGCAGATTTAATTTTGTATTAGGTTGTTTTGTATCATTTATAGCCATGACTGTTAGTACTCCCCCCCCCCGAAAAAAAAACGGTATAAAAGTCTGACATAATTTCAAATAATTCAGAATATAAATACGATACCTATACGTCCATACATATATGCTTGTTTTCAAGCAACACTTGAAAGCTTGGAGCATATTTATTAAAAATTATAATTTTTATTTCTCTACATGATTTCATGGAGTTGCTGGCCATTTTGTTCCCTCAACAGTTTTGAAAACAATTTGCAAGTTTAGCTTGCTTTTGTGGTGTTGAGCGGATAATTTCTAGGAATATCTGTTTTTCTTTGTTAACTATCGAAAGTGATGTATGACCAGTCAGGGATTTTGATGTAGACAACAGCGTTTATGAGGTTCAAGGCATTAAAGGTTTTGAAATATGATGAAAGAAACATCATGAATGGGGTTAGTTTATTGTTTAGTCATAGAATCTACAATTTTTTTTAAAATTTACTTCTTTCCGAGGGGGGTCGTCCTCCTTTTGGGTCACCCCCTTCATATGAGAACGCCCTCAGAAACAGCCACTTTGAAACACTCAAAAAATATTGTTGAATCTTACAGAAAATCATAAATTATAACTTCAAGAATATTGGAAGAAAATTTCGAGTTAACTTGCTAAAATTGTAAACGTCCAGAACGGAAAAAACTTCGTACCTCCGAATTAAGGAATTTTCCCAAACTTTATCTCTATTCCGAAACCAAATTTCATAAGGCTTCCATATGCATTCTAAAAGGAGTACTATTAGCCTTTTCCTAAACCAATTATTTCACATTTATAGTTGAATTTAACGGTTGAGAAGCGAATGAAATTAGGTGTGCCATCAACTGGCACACTGCGCCTCAAATGGTTAACACTTTAAGAATTAGATGAATTAGAAACTGAAGTAAAATCTTGGCTAAGGGGGTCGGAGAATTTTAGGTTCGAAACCCGATTCGGCCGAAGATCCGCCACGTATGTCGGCCTGGTGCACGCTGGTGTGGTGCTTAATTTTTGAGGGGGTGTCTGCTGAAGTGTCATCCTCGTCATCTGACCTAATTCCACCTTGAATCCCCGATACCTATGACTACTACAGTCACCTCATCGTTCTTAAATGCGCACAAGATGGATAAAGAACGAACACCATAAGCTGACGCCCCCTACATAGTCATCTAACCGTGGTTCAAAATTATTAGGTCCGTCCCACAATAGCCCTCATTTTGCTTTAAAAGTGGAGGTTAAGATAACTGAAATAAACTACTGGAAACTGAAATAAACATATTAAGAGGAGTACAGATGAAAAACTGACAGCCAAAAGATAACGATTCACTGAATGCAAAGAAGGATACCAGCTGTCTATCTAATTAATAAATTATGCCTAAAATCACTACCAAGAGGATTTGCAGAGGAATTTTCTTGTACAGAAACTTTACATGTATTTTTGTTTAAAAGGTTCATAGTTAGCTCAATCATTAGTCTATTAGAGTTGAATAGTGTTTCACATTCTTTCGAATTAGACACTATTTTCTACTGAATGTGATTTTAGAGGAATAGATAGGCAGCAGTGGCCTGGCGGTGATGTCTCGGATTCGGTAGTGAAAGGTTTCAGGTTTAAAATTCTAATCCACTACGTACATTAACCTGGCGTAGAGGGTCAAGTGTCCTCTCTCTGATCTTATATAGAAGTTTGGATAGGTGGGTGTCGGAAAAAGTTTCATCCTTGTCCTTCAACCATGGTTCAAACTACGAGGTCCGTTCGAGATTAGCCCAGGTGATGCTTCAAACTGAGACGTTAATTTCACTAAACTGAACTTAGTATAATACTTTTTTTACAAGACTAAATTTAAGAAAGTTAATAATGTGTCTACATCTCATAAGTCCGAAAATGTCGGTTCTAAGAAAGTAAAAAGTTCGAGATTCCCTCTATCTTGACCATTATTTTTCCCGATAATTTATCTTGTTATATTTGGGTAAAATTCAATTCCTTTCTTTTATTTCAGCCTGGGCATGAAGAAGAAACTCGCAGATATCGTGAGTTTGGACCTATTTACGGGTACGTCTGAACACTGATATTAGAAACCTGTCTTATCTTCAAGAAATTCAATCATTTCAGTCTTTAAAAAAATACTTTTTCAGCTTCTTCGAAGGTAATGAAGCAAATCTTAGTGTTGCTGATCCTGATCTGCTTAAGGACATCTTAAACAGCAACTTCTCTACTTTTAATGGCAGAAGGGTAAGTCTTCCTTGAGAATAGTTTCGATCAGCAGCTTTTTATCTCTTATTTATGATCATCTCTTATATCTAATCAATATCCTATTTCCTCTTACAAAGCCTTCGATTTCTCTGTTCGTAAAATTTGAAAACTGAAATTATTGTTATTCCTCAGAACATGGGAAACAGGGGAAAACTTGTAAATGAAATTTACTTAGTCATTTAAAGTTTGTTCTTAATATTTTAAAAGAAGCGCTTTATTATAAGCAAATTTTAATTAAGTTTAGTTTAACTCAAACGTAGCCTTTAAAACAGCGAGTAGTGGAAGAATATGTGGGGAATTTGGTTACTTTTGTAAATTACCATGCAGTTGCTATTCTGCTGTGCCAGTAGAATATCAGCACCTGCAGTTAGAGCCATTTAGAGGTTACTGCGAAGGTAAATAAGTGTGAAAAGTATGTGAGTAAGTATGAAGTTTCCTTATGAAAAATTACATTTGAATGAAATGAAAGTGGAATTTCTGGAAATTAATATTTTGTCACTTAATCTCTTTTTCTATGTCACTTCAATTTTAGCACTTTAGTAAATTTTTTTTCAACCTCCGATGGATCATAGAAAAAGAGAAGAGTAGAAAACAAAATGAATTTATTACCAAAAGTTATGTTCAAGCATGGTTACTTTAAGTATCGCCGTGAAGATTCAGGCATATCGCTGGATCAAATTTCCGATCCCGTATTCGAAGAACGTTGCCGTCAGTGATGTGAGCTGGGCCTAAATGTTGCTTTGAATCTCTTCATTTTTCTGGAAGCTTTAGCCTCCTATCCAATCCTTCAGTTCTGGAAAGAGATGAAAATCATTCTTTGCTAAGTCGGAGCTAAATGCCGGTGATCAGATACACCCAGCTTAAACTGCTCCATAAGCTGAGTTGGTGGGTCAGCACTTTGAGGGCGGACGTTGACATGAGTCAGGAGAACTCCAGAAATCAGAATGGCTCTTTGAAGTCGTCGTAAAGTCTGACAAGAAACATCTACATTGATTTTTTTCCCAAACAAACCTTCTGCTTCGGGAGCATCAATACTACCAGCCATGTTTAGCAGCCGACAGCTCAGCTGAAACTGATCAGCTGGCGTCGGCAGTAGTTGAGGTTATAGTTAGAGACATGCACAGTCACCCACAGCGCATCCCCACCTCCTACCACTTGTCTACCTATTTAGAGGCTCGATCGGAGGCTGAAAGAAAATGGCCCTCGTATATTTAAAAGAGCGGCAAAAAAATTTACAAAACACGGATTTTTCTTTACTTTACTTTTAAACTGAAATCTTTAACTATGATCTCTGAAATAATAGATCTAATATTTGAAGTTTGTAGTGTCACAATGATTCTTAATTTTGTAAACGGTTGTCTCAATTGTTTTCAAAGTAATATAAAGGAGAAAAGATTCAATCAAGCAAAAGGGACTAAAAATTTCACAAGCTTTCGTGGTTAATCCAGGAAAATAAAAATAAAAAAAAAAATAAAAAAAACCGATTGAAGTTCGAAATATAAAAACAAACATTAAATAAATAAGACAAGAAAACGCTTGCAGCCTTGTTTAGAATGACAAAATTTAGAACGATATTTGCATTTCATCTTTTATTGAGAATAATATGTCACAGAGAAGAAAGTTCTGTTTGTCCGAAATATTTTTTAAACCAGATATTTTAAGAACGATACTTGCTTACATGGTTGTATGACTTTAATGAAAGCAACGTAGTGATTTATGTTTTACTTTCAAGAAAATTTTAGATTTCCTTCATTAATGAAAGTGGGTTTTCATCCTAGACATTATGCTATTTTCCTTTTTTTTAATTATATATGTTTTGTACAAGGTGAATGGAATGCGTGAAGTACTAATTTAAGCAAAATGTTTAACTATGCACACTTAAAGTGCGTTTTCCAGTTATGAGTGAGGCCCCTTTCACACTTGGCGGTTTTCTACCGTACGGCGCAAAGTTTCTACAGCACTTAACGATTCCTCGCCGTCCGTATTTGAGCTCGTCTTCTCGTTTCTTAGCAGTTTCAGTATGGATCGGAAGCACGTAGCAGCAATACGGTCTTGCACCCATAAATCAAACGAGAGGAGACTATTATTCACCTAACTTTTTGAAGAACAACGACCAGATGAATTTCGGAATGTCTATAACACCCTTTGATGAATTCGGGAAGTTTGGAGAAGGGGATGCCAGCTCAGGTGTCTTCTCGTCAAATGACTGCGATTCAAAATTATGATGTTCGTCCCAAAATAGCCCTCTTGTTGCTTCGAAACGGGACGTTAATATAACTAAACTAAATCACAAGTAACTGACACTCATTTTTAAATCTGAATTGTTTGTGTTTAAAACCTAAAGGGTTAATTAGGAACTTTAACAACGAAAAAGGAACTCTAAAATAGTGATTGTGCAACTATTTATTACTTAGCAAATACTTAAAGATTTTGATAGATTTTTTTACCAGAATTAAATAAGATAAGTTCCTTCCTAAATAAGGATTTTAAAGTCAGCGTAATAATTTTAAGCATTGCAAATGTATATATTAATAATATATTAAGTAAATCGATTATATATAAGTTATCGAACATGGATTTCACTTGCGTACAGGATTTTTAAAAAACTAAGCAACTCATGCAAACAAATGTTATGAAAATTTCCATCGAAATATCGCAGCTTTAAAATCATTCAGTATGAAAAATATTCAGATGTGCTTTAATTACTTTTTATGTTGTTAAATTATGATAATACTTGTTTCTTAAAAATTTATAAGTAAGACACCAAGCAGTGAAAAAAACATATATAACAGATAATGCTTTGATTTTGCATGTTTCTTTTCAATGTGTTTGTATAAATATACCAGGAAAATTTCATAATATGATGAACAATATTTTAAAAATTCTGCGGGCAAGTTCTGAAAAAGTAGTTTTAAGCATAAAATATAAATCACTCACAAAACATCTCTCTGTATTAAAATAGGTTTTGACTATATCTTCTAAACTATTTAAAGTACACTCATGTGCAATACCATGAAATATTCAGAATGATTTATATTTTCAAATAAAATAATAAAATTTCGTAAACTTTAAAGCTCTTATAGACCTTTAAAGAGTTCAAAATACTGAAAAATACTATAGGACTGCCGAAATTATTTGTAAAAATTACAATATTTCTTGAAATTGCAACTTCAAAAATAAAACACGTTTTGTTATTTTAGAATCCAGCCATGATTATGATACACTGCTATCCAGATTTTTATAAACTTATATGAAATAATATATAACTCGTTTCCAAAACCTTACACAGAGCCGTCTTATTCGATAGGCAAATTAGGCAGAAGAACAAAGGGAGTATAAAAATGTTCTATAGGGGAAACTAGGGATACTAGACCTACGTGATTTTCTCAGATTTTGAGATAATTGGTAATTTTTGCGTGCCATTTTTATTTGACCTTTGGTCATATAAGCAATTTAAGGGGATTTTCATTCCAATCAGAAAAGTCATCGTAATGATGTGTAGGTAAAAATGTTTTGGTATTCCAAAAGTAAATTTTCACTTTTTCATTCTTCAATGGATAGGAAGTTTACTATTGAAGATACGATAAATTAAAATATTTCTGATTTTTCAGCATACATCTAGCTATAATTTGATATAAGATATTATGTAGTATCTCTTAATTCTAACTGGTTTAATCTTTAGATTATTTAGAAAAAGTCAAGTTAGGGATACTTGACAATAGAAAGTTAGGGATACTATCAAAAGCTATTGCAACCTAAATGTCGTAACCAACCAAAGCACATTAAGTAGATGGGATCAATTTTCTAGTGCAGTGTAATGGAAACTCAGAAATAGAGAATAATTATTTAAAAATGCTTTGTAAGTAATAATTTAATGAATAAAATTTCTTTTAAATTCATCATTACAAATAATGCAGATAATTATTTTAGTAAGAATTTTAAAAAGAACTGAAATTTACTTATTCTATTTACCTTGCTAGAGAAAGGAAGATTTTTTTTATTTATTTATTGTTTTAATAAGTATCTTTTACTTGAACTATTTGTGATCGCTTGGTTTTATTTGACCTTTTGCAATTTCTGTTGAGTTCGTCTTTCTATGTTGATTTGAATTTTCTCCTAAAATATATTTTTATTCCTTTGTTTTTATTTTTCTTTAAATATTAGAAGAACTGAGTAAGTCTATTAAGATTCTCAATTTCTTGTTTCTTACAACAGTTTTTAGATCCTTTTGCTATTTTTTTTTTTCGAATTTTCTGAAACATGCGATTCTTCAACGTGCTAATAATGTTGCTAGGTTCCCAGTTCCATTGCTGTAATTTTTATCATTTATTAAACCAATATTTTATTTGTTTATTAAACTTTGAACTAATTTAATTTAATAACTAGATTTAAATTACTGACTAGACTAATTTATTAACTAATTAACTAATTTCATTAATAACAGTTTTATAGTTGACGTATTATTTAATATTTAATGTTAGTTTCATGAATATTTTTTGATAATAAAGACGCTTTTAATTCAGTAGCTTTAACCTAATATCTCAATTTCGCGTTCATACAAATTATCACAAGGATTTAAGTACTTTTTGCGTGTAGGGTCAAGTATCCCTAGCTTAGGGTCAAGTATCCCTAAGGTTAGGGATGACCCTACTCGATTTCATGAAATATATTTATTTTATGATTAAATGAGATATTAGTTTAGCATAAGTATGTACCACATTCATAAAAACCCATCCTTTTATGATGCTAGCAATTCAAATATTCGAGAATTGTAAGGAAAAGTAAAATTAGGGTCAAGTATACCTAGTTTCCCCTACTGATTTTGAACTAAAAATAATATTTAATTATAATTTTAAATATGTTATTTAATATTAAATGTTATAACGTGGTATAGAACCTAGTTAATAAAATAATTGAGAGCATATAATGTTATTATAACATTATAATGCTCCTCAATTATTTTATTAGATAGGTGTATTCGTTGGGGCATAACGCTCAGTTTCCTAGTTAGGGTTTGGAGCGGCAAATTGTTCTAGCCCAGAACGCTGAAATTTCTATAGACGGCTCTGACCTTACACAATATAAAAATACATACAATTCGTTATAATTGTCATATTTCGAATTTAAATAAAATAATTAAAGTAATAAGTAGAAGAAAATAATGAAAACATAAACAAATTACACAGGCAATGCTAATATTAAATAATAATCCATTATAATGCGTTCTAAAATAATAATGAAATCATTTAAAAATCACAAAGACCATAGAAAAATTAAATTTTGAAGCATGCTAGAAGAAAATGAAATCATTCAATTGCAGAAGCTTCAACAGGAGCAAGTGGCCTTGCGAAGGGGTGACGGACGGCAGACGAATAAAAATCGTGCAGTGTGAAAGCGTCAGATATTTGAATACAAAAAAGAAGAAAATAGAGAATAAACAGAAGAAGTAAACAACAGCGATAAGAATACACTTTTTGCGCGCAACTTAGCAGCATCTAGTAATTGCATCAACAATATTGTCCATAATTAACTAACAAATTACTATAGAATGAAAACAATAGAAATCATGCTTTAATAAAAATTAAAACACATTAAAAGAAAATCATTAGAATAGAAGAAATGGAAAAGAACTGAAATGGCGAACATTTTCAAAGGCCACTTGCCATCGGAGTTCTAAGATGGAAAAATTTTCTGTCAAGGGGAAAGCGTCAGCATATTTACAGACATTATTATAAAGGCGAAGCCGTTGCGGCGCCATTCTATTCAGCCGCGAAAGTGGTTGTTTCAGACATCACCATACGGCAGGAAACCGCGTTCGGCTAGTGTGTAAGGTCCTACTCATTTCTTCAATGTACCACCATGAGGCGCCCGTATAATTTCTTGCCGTACGGTTGAAACAGTCAAATGTGAAAGGGGCCTGAGTGAACAGAAAAGTATAAACATGCTCTTGGACTAAGAAAACATCGTTTCCTTCTGTGTTGTTCATTTCATATGCCAAGCACGCTTATCTGTAATGGCAGGATTACAATAATTGATTTTGTCCTTCCAATTGCCACGGTTGGCACTTTACTATACTCAGGGTATCTTTGGCTCGCTAGTCAATGGATCCTTATCTAGGGTTGCCATAATTTCCATGCTTTGATACGAGACATTTAAGTGCTAAATAAATAAAATATGAGAAAAGTAGATAGATAAAGGTTTGTTTTACTCTGATAAAAAAAATCAATCTAATAAAATCAACACGTAGAATAATAAAAAAGATGCAATCCGTTTTTAGACCAACAATATTTTAAAGGTGATTTTACTTAATTATATCATTTTCTTTTCACATATAATTGTATAATTCAGAGCAAGTCATTTTAAAATTGCCTCAATTGTCTCCGATGGAAACCAGTTTCTTTCATCCGACCATTAAATTGACATTAGGGAAAATATTCTCTCCAAGTTTGTATTGTGGGCGGGAATGACATATACAAATTCGCATAGTTTTATTAGACATGCCTTCTGAACAGTATACTTTGTAGCTGCTAAAGACTTCGGCCATTTCTCTGCGATACTCAATTTCATAGTTACTTCGCAGTTTTAGTTAATATTATTTTTCTCTAAATAATCTTTTAAATATGCGAACGGGTTGAACAGAATTTCCGTGTCTCTAGTATCGATGTTTATCTCTTATAAATATGATATAGTACGTTCTATTTCTTCCCATTCAGGAACTTAGTTGAGAGTCATCCAAAAACGGGACATAGTGATACGGGACTCATTAGTGAAATACGTTGACAGTCCCCTATACACGGAACGTATGGCAACCCTATCCCTATCGTGCACAAATAATATTATTCATAATTAAAATTTAACTGATATCTTTCTTTAAAACCAATTTATTATCTATTATTGCAATAAACTTTTTAACATTGTGCGGTGACATTACTTATTAGACTTACATAAATTTAACAGCGTCTGTAGGAAAATCAGTTTTATATCATTTTACGAGAATCCGTCGTCATTAATAGCCGTAAGAAAGTTTTTGAATGCAGACTAAATGAGTTTAAAGTTCTGCTTATCTCGAAACTATTTGTCTTAAATAATATAAACTTCTAATTATTTCACTCTTTAACAATATACTTAGTCCATGGAACCATCAATGGAACGGGAAAGTAGCAGGTAAGTAATTATATTAATTAAATCTTGATTATATTTTAATATCTAAGCGTATTTACGATCTCAAAATGGATAAGAAGAATTATCATTTTCTGAAATATTCTGATGTAGTCTGAGTTAAGACGAGATTATTCAATACTAGCAAAAGGAGTTTTTCTAGAATGACATCTGTTGGTATGATTACAAAAAGAAACATCTTAACTCGAGTGAAAATGTTGTAAGATGAATATCTTCTTATTTTATGAAGGAGGATGATTGAAACTTTTCTACAGGCAGATTAATGAAAAACAGTAATCGAAATGTTGAGAAAACAGTTGATTTGTAATTTAGCAGTCATGGCATATCAAATTATGCACTATTGGAAAAAAATAAAGGATCACCCTGTTTTTGCCAGCATTATTCCCATCTAACTTGAAATCTAATTAAAATCAAATGAATTTCTATATAGTGTTTCAAAGATATTGGAAGAAAAAGATTATTTTATGCAAAACAACATAAATGACAACAATCTACATAATTTTTAGAAAACAAGAAAAGAATCAGCAAACTGGGAATCTCAAATTCTGTTGTTTACTTTTTGAAATTTTGGGCTTGCCAAAACAATTTTTATCTAAGAATTTGGAGCAATATCTCAATTTCTGTTTGACGATTTATATAACTGGAATTGTGAACATTACAATGGAAAGTGTCAAATTTCTTTGGTACGTCTCAAAGAGTAATTTGTTGACTTGAGAACCGATTCCAAAGTACTATAGATTCTCGTAAAATGTCTGGTCAAAGTCGAATACTTGCAATGACACGAACTGAAGATCGTTTCTGTCCATAACAGCACATCAAAAGCCACTTATCTGTAAAGGGACCTTTACCAGACACAGATTGTATGAAATTTCCTTCATAATATGATTTATGTGCGCATGAATCTTAGCTTTCCCTTAACCATAAAACATAGTGTAGTAAGCAGAAACCTGGCGGATGAATATCGCAGTTGGGGTAACACAGAGTTGCTTAAAGTCCTATTCGCAGAAGAGGTCACTGATTAGTGCCAATGAACATCGTATCTTCACATGGAGATAATGCTGTATGAGAAATAAACCTAATTTTGTGTTCGAAAGATCACTAAGTCGAGGCTGTGGACTAAGTAAAGGTGGACGGACCGTCATGTATCTCATACAGAATGACACCTTGGTGTGTAGAATTTTCGGTAAGAGATTCATAAATTTCTTGTTGAACTGTTTGCAGGAGCCATTGACTATTCTTTCATTTTAATGGACGAAAGAAAACGTTCGATGACGTAGAGTTTGTTTTGTTGGTGATTGGCATTTGGAGCAGAGTATTAAATGTTTATCTGATCTGAATCCAATATAGAAAGAAGGGAACCTGTAAGGAGAAAGGTTGCATCTTGGACAAGGTCTTCTCTGACATTTGAAAAGCTAGAAATAACCTCTGTGAAGGAATAAGAAAGACTGCGCAGGATTTCACAGGACCACTTTGCAAATTCCCAACCAAGCCAATGTTAAGTCATTTTAGCTGTTGCGAACGACCATACACTTCAGTATTATCACATTTCCAAGAAAAACAATATTTATATACTTACGTTCAAATACTGGAGCTCTGGAAATCTCCACAAGCATCTGAGATAACATTTTATCCCTATAAACAGAATAAAATTACTTTTATTTGCTAAATTTTAGTGCCATATTCTTGCAGGACTACATAGGAAAATATATTATAATTTTTCTGAGAACATATTCTGAAACATACTTATTTATCCAAAAAAGTGTGATCCTGTAATAATGTTTTGAGTTGCGTGACAGAATAACACTTTTTATGGAAAACTTGCGAATTTTTGTTATTTACTGTTGTTAGCAGCGAGTAATAGTTACACAGATAAAAGTCTACCTTTTTGAATAAAAGATGACAGTCTTCCATATCTTTAATATTAATTGCAAAACTTTTCCTGGCATGGAGTAAAATTTTTCATGCATAAAACCTACTGAATTTTGTAGACTTCGAAAAGAATGCCAACACGACAGGTGGAAAAAGAGAGAATTATTGTGATGATCATCACTGGCTAATCTTTCAGTATCCCGCACACGTAAACTGGCTCTGTGCATGAACGGTTATAAAAAGGTAAGTTTTTCACTTTTTGTATTAAATCTTACATAAGCTGGCTCTGTGCATGAACGATCATGAAAAGGTAGGTTTTTCCTTTTTTGTATTAATTCTTATGCTCTTGCATAACCAGATGGTAAGTATAAAAATGAAACAAACAAATTGAATTGAAGAGGGCATGCATACTTTTAAGAAAATACATCATAGAAGATTCTGAGCAAATTGAAACATTTGTCGAGTAATTGGTGAAAACTATCTTAAGTTAAAGATTGTTCCAAGGAAAATTAATTTAAGAATATTTAATAAATTTGCATAGCTACTCTTTCAATTTCGATTAGATGCTTCACACATTTTTTCTTTGGTAATATATTGCATCATATTGATGTTCCAACCAAAATAGCATTGGTATTTTTTTTTATTTCTAATGGAAATTTCGTTTTTTTCAAAATCAAATTTGAGATATGTATTTGTTAATTTAAATATTGTTTCCTTCAACTGAACTGCTTTATTTATGTAAGCAAATGAAAATCCTGCATGAATAGGAAACTGAATCCAAATAGAATCAATCATTTAATGAAAATACTATTCCTAACTAGAAAAGAATTTAACTGTTATAAACACACACAATACTTGAAACTTGATATGTTACTAAGCCATATCTAGCTCTTGCACCATTAAGGTATGTGACTCCCTTCGGAGCACTTTTTTTCAAATTTTTAAATTTTTAATGAAACATTCATGTTTTTAATTAAAATGAGTTATAAAACTGAGAATTACAATGCAATTTCATTGGAAATTTAATTCGCTTTCAAATTATAGGCAATTTTTAGCAAAATTTTAGTGAAAATTTGCACTTACGCCAAACCTCCTATAAGAAGTTGTATTGAATATATTTCATCAATATTTGCACAGTATATAGCTAACATGCTTATATGTGTTATGAACTAGGATATTTTTAATACCTCGAAAGGTGTTGGAGATATTCCAAACTTTGCGAACAAAGTCGAATTTTTAAAAAAAATCATCTATTTTTCTCACTAAAAAGTCAATAAAATAAATAAATATAGGCAGAGAGCTTAGATTCTAGTTCATAACATAGCTAGAAACAAATAAAACATTTTGGCCAAATTTCATTTTAATATCTTAAAAACATTTTCCAAAATTATGTTTGTCGTGTAGAAAAATATCGAAAATTCCGATTTCTCAGAAAACGCTTTTAAAGATTTTCATAGAGTACAAAAAATTTGGCACACATCTTAGAATCATAAAACTCGCCATATTTACAAGTCAAACCCTCTTTTAGTTGATTTTAAACGACTTTTGTGTTCTTTCAGCTTTTCAGATTTTTTCTGAATAATTTTATATAGTAGATAGTTAGTGGCGTCTCGATATCTGAATTAGCTTTTTGTCAATTTTCATGTAATTTTTAAGCATCCATGGATAAATATACACTTCAAAACACATGAGAACAGGTAACAGTTCAAAATAAATGGAATTAAATTATAAAACAGCAATTTGAGCGCCAAAAAGTAATTTTTATTGTTGTAATTACTGTTGTGTTGTATTTTTTAAAAAAAGCGTCGCCAAAAACCAATAAAACAATAAAAATAAGAAATGGAAGCTTAAATCTATGTTTTTAGACAATATATTGCTTGAGAATTTAAATATAGTTGTTTAAACTAATTGTTTGTATTTTTAAGGCTCTTTTAATTGCCACTTCCGGTATCAGAATTGTCACTTCCGGTTATTATTTATGCTATAACTTTATTTGTAATTACAGCAGAAACAAAAATAAAGCATTTTTAGATACCTAGATGTATGGACTACAAAATGAACAAATAAAACAAATTTCGAAAATTTTCTGCAAAACGAGGAATTTAGGGTAATCACATACCTTAACTCCCTACAACCAAACTTAATATTTTGTTGAAGCGGTATGAAAGTTAGCAATGAATTTGTATAGGTATCTAATACACTGTAGGAAAGCTGATAATTGTCATTGGAAGATATGATAATTTTAAAAATGGTGTCTATGGGAGATGTATTATTTACTTTAGTGATTTTCTAACAATTATACCTCTCTATATAAATTAACATAATGCAATTTTTCACTTCTTTGTCTTCCTGTTGTTTTTCTTTAGTTACAAATATCTGCTCCAAAATTAAAGAGTTTGAAATTGACGTTTATTTTATGAATTCCAAAATAACAGAGAAAAGAGGAAAATTTCTTATTATTTTAAAATTCAGAAGCATTTTATTTAACGTGGGCTGAACTTTAAAGTTGCACAAAATCATAAAAAAATATAAGCAATAACGTCCATCCGATACTTTGAAGATCCCATAATTTAGTACAAAGATTCGTATTCGTAACGTTTCCAGATATTCAGAGAAAAAGGGCTTGTACAAAAAATGCTTTGATACTTCTTAATTCAACCAAAAGATCTCCGAGAATTGTAAAAATAAATTAATTCTAGTATAACTTCTATTTGATATTAAATCATCTAAGAAGCAGAATCTCTTTGGCTGGTACCCAAATTCAAGTATTCCACATCTACAGTAAAAAAAAAACTGTCTAAGTTGTTTTGTGATTTGCGCGTCTGATTAAGGACTCAGAGCAACGGGGCGTGTTTATTTTTAACTCCGCCCCCGTCACGGACATCTATGGATAAATCTAATATAGATTAGAGAAGAAGATTTTAGAAGAAAGCATCAAATTGTTTCACCTACATTCAGAGCAAAAGTAGATAGTTCTGTGTTTGTATTTCATTACTACGCTTTAAAAGTTCATCCATCTTTTTCACTCACCATTAGACCATTCAACTTCTTTTCATTTTATGGTAAAGGATCAGTATAGAATATTATTTAAAAATCTAGATTTTGATAATATGTTTTGTTTCAGGTGCTCAATACCGGAGATATTGTAGTTGATAATATGTTAGCTGTAATTAGAGGAAAGGGCTGGAAGAGAATTCGGGATATCATTACCCCTACTTTCACTACAAGAAAAATAAAAAATGTAAGTCTTCCGAAAAATGATGTTGCATGTTCCTCCATCCCTTTCTTGTATTATTAGCTAATCATAATCATTATTCACGTGTACAGAATTGCAGAACATTTCCTGATTGAATTAATAATAATATTACCGAGTCGATGTTAAAACCATCAAATGTTATTCTGATGCCAGTCGTTGAAAATTCATTCGAAAAAATATCATTCTATAAAAAAATTGATGTTCACACCAACTTTTAAAGTCAATAATAAATTCTGCATTGGATAATTATGGCGCGTATAATCATTTGCTCAATCACATGATTATAACGGGAAATATTCGGCATTTTCCGTTTCTAACTTTTAAAGGGTTGTCTTCAAACAGATATAAAATAATAATAATACCGAATCGATGCTAAAACCATCATGTATTATTCTGATGGCAGTCGTTGAACATTTATTCGAAAGAAATATCATTCTCTAAAAGAATTGATGTCTGAAACGTTTTATAAGTGGTGCTCTACTTACTAAAATGTGTCCTAATATCAAAATATCTAATAGCCACACCAACTTTTAAAGTCAATAATAAATTCTGCATTGGATAATTATGGCGCGTATAATTATTTGCTCAATCACATGATTATAACGGGAAATATTTGGCATTTTCCGTTTCTAACATTTAAAGGGTTGTCTTCACACACACAAACAAATATAAAATAGCAATATTACCCAATCGATGCTAAAATCATCATGTATTATTCTGATGGCAGTCGTTGAACATTTATATTCGAAAGAAATGTCATTCTCTAAAAGAATTGATGTTTAAAATGTTTTATAAGTGGTGGTCTGCTTACTAAAATGTGTCCTAATATCAAAATCTCTAATAGCCACACCAACTTTTAAAGTCAATAATAAATTCTGCATTGGATAATTATGTCGGTTATGAATATTGACTTAATCATATGTTATGCTGTGAAATATTCGGCATTTCCAGTTTCTGACATTTAAAGGGGTTGTTCTGACACAGATATAAGCTCTTTGCTCGTCTCCAAATGTCAGTGGTAGAATTATTTAAAGATTTCAGCCTGATATATCTAGTAAAAATTTACAAATATTAAATAATGCAAATTTAAAATCTAAATTTGCATCAATTCCATGCATTACAAATAAGAAAAAAAATCCTACCTTATTTGAGATTTCTACAAAAATCCTTTGCTTCAAGTAACCAAATTGAAATTATTTTCAGATTATGAATATTTTCAAGAACTGCGCTGAAATTATGGTTCAGAACTTTCTTGTTTGTGCGGAAGAAGAAACATCTACTGATTTCAAAAGGTTAATTCATTTGCTTTATATTTAAATGCAGCAATAATATAGTCTCATATAAAAAATACGTTACTTATTTCTTTCCAAAAATAAGTTAAAAATACAATTCATGAGTTTTTATTTTATTTTATTTTATGCAGATTTTTTGGCGCATTTACTATGGATGTGATTGCCCGATCGGCATTTTCAACAACAATCGATTCACATAACGATCCAGATAATGAATTTGTGAAGTATGCGAAGAGAGTGCTGAACATGAATATGTTTGTAAAATTCATCTGCTTCCGTAAGATTTATATTACAATCTTTTAATAAAACCCGTATACACTATGTCTTAATTTTTCACTAAATTCTTCAATAGTTTTAAATCTAACGGCTCTTCATCATTCGTTAAGAAAATTAATATTATAATTATAAAATTAATATTAATATTATTATTAATATTAATATTATAATCTGTATAAAAAAGTATTAGTAAAATCTGTATTTAATAAAATATAACCGTATTATTTAGTTATATGTTGGTAGCATCCAACCTATGAATATTATCATATTAAAAAAAGAAAGAAAAAATATGCTTGTTACTATTTACTCACTTGTTTTTTTTTCTTCGGAACATAAATAAGCATGGAAAGTCAAGATGGCTCGTAGCTTTCTTCCCTTATCCTTTATTAAAAAAAATAATAAAATTCCTCATTATTTTTAATTCATATTATTTCTCTCAAATGTGTTTATAAAGGAGATACGTTGCAAAACTAATTAATTTTAAATTTTCTTTTACTTATTTCCAATTTATGTTCTACTGTCTACTTCATAGATACGCTTCCAACCAAGCTTATGAGATTATTGAAGATTAGCATCACAGATGTAGAGGCAACTCATGCTTTGAAGAACTCTGCTTTGGAGATAATACAAATAAGAAGAAGGAATGGGCAGGTAAGTTTTCATCTGAAATAAATCGCCTCTATCTAATGATTATTGAAAATTTGGATTTATAATAAATTTCAGATTTTTAAGCACTCATAGATATAAAATCAACTCGCAGTCAAGTTTCTGTCTTCAATACTTGGCTTAAAGTGGGCCTGTATTTGTAGAAACAAGGTCGCGATGGTCTACTAATAAGGTCTCGGCTTCGGGGCCGGGGAGCACCAGCTTCAAAACTCGATTCGATCATAGATCCGCCGTGCACTGGGCCTGTTGCACGCTAAGTCAAACCTAGAG
>BGPR01000568.1:286333-325217 GCA_013235015.1 Araneus ventricosus | reverse complement strand
GGATAAAATTTGGTACTCCAAATGGCGAAACACCGGGCCAGACAGTATTGATGATTCTTCCGATGAAGACGATAAAAACCCATCAGACGTTAATTGTTCACATTTTAATGACGTATTTTCTAATTTAAATAAATAAAAAGGGTGGATACAATGTAGAAACTGTGTTAGCTACGTCTGTGAAGGATTATTTGTTTCAATGCATAAACTCTCTAATATTCGTTTGTTTTAAACTATCCTTAATTAGTAACCATTGCAATTATAAAAAAGTCTATGAAGTGCAGATATTTATATGTTTAGTAAGGATTTATACCCTATCAAATAATAAAGATTTAGGGCAAAATTGCGTGGTTCTATTTCGTTTTCTAAAACTTCTTTACTTGGAGTAAAACCGGGTACTCCAAGCGGTGCAATATTGGGCCAGACAGTATTGATGATTCTTCCGCTAGAAAAACATCAGACGTTTATTGTTTATATTTTAATGATATAGTTTCTAATTTAAAATATGCAAAGGGTGTAGAAACTGTCTTAGCTGGGCCAACGAAAGTTGCAACCTCGCGCCAGGAGAAGACAACTGCTTTGCATGTGAATTTTGTAACAAATGTTCTTAAATTGCCTTATAAAATAAAAAGGTATGTTGCTTTTCCACAGAAAATTGAGTACAGTAGAAGCTTAACTAACCGGCATGCTCGGAAAATGCCGATTTCCGGATACCTGAAAAGTCCGGATAGTTGAGTGTGACGAGAAAAACGGGGCGGGATAGATTTAAAAAAAAAAAAGATTTTTTTGGCCAAATAATTTGTATTTGTCATATTCAAATGTGCATTAAATACAATTTTTAAGGATACTTCTGTATCTTCCATAACATCCTATTTACAAGTGGAGTAACATTGATGATAAAAAAAAGTATGATCTGTAACCGAATGTTTACCGTAAATATATAGATAGTAAAAATATAAACATATAAAAATAGCCAAAGAAACTGGAAAATATTCTACTCAGAAAGCATAATAAAACTCTTTTAAGTTAACATAAACAAATCCCAGATTGAATATGAAAACTAATTAACTTCTTAAAAAATCGCGAGGATTATTGCGCAATACATGCACCTCCAGCCTCCCGCAACTGATAGTACGTAATTGGAATCAACATCTGCCGATATTCGGAGAGTAAATAAATAAAGGAAAAGAAAGAGACTTACTAATCTGGAGTAACCCCCCATATGTTTTTTTCCTTTACCTTTTTTTGGTTAGATTTCGTTTTTAGGTCTCGTTTTTCGGCGAAAGGTGAGGACATTTTATTTATTTTTTTTGTTCTCACTTTTGCTTTTGAACTCCCCCCCATAAAACAAGTCTGTGAATGCCACAGTACTGTATTTTGCCTTTTTTCCCCTTCTACGCCCCTCCGTGCGGAGCGGAAGTTGCATTCCATTAATAAATTGTCGATAATTTACGAAGTCACGAATTATTAATAATTCGTGAATGGAACGGTGCTATGTAAAATTTTTAGAAAAACTCATTTTCTAATTTTTCCGGTTAGTTGAACTTTCCGGATACTTGAATGCCGGATAATCGAGAATTTACTGTATTCCTAATTTCCCATAAAGTTAACGTGTGTACCCTGGTTTAACCTACTAGTTGGTTAAAACCGCATGGTTTGATTTTAAAAAAATAAAAACATCATTAATTAAAAAAAGTAATGAAACTTTGACTTTTCAGGAATGATATATTGTTCTCCGTAAAACAATGAATAATTAAAATTTAACAAGCCTTATTTGAATAGTTAAGTCCCATTAGGCCGTCGAATTTTAGCTAGCCGGTTTTACCCCACTTTCCCCTACCTAATTTTAAAGTGCTGCATTTAAGTTTAAATTTAAAAAAATCGGAAAGTAAATTATTTATTTAATTAAATTAATTTATTCTAAAATGTGCATAGCCGCGATAGTTAGCATTAAACAGATACACATCTTACTCTGCATTTGGCATAATTATAAAAATAAACAAAAACTATCTGCAAGTTTATTGAAAATTTTAGTTTAGTCCTTTCTATTGTGATATTATTTAAAAACCTTAAAGTGCTTTTATTTAGCCACAGTATTATTGAAATTATGCTGTTTTGCTATCAGTTCAAAATATTAGTTAATTTCTAAATTTTTCCTACAGGTCTGTCAATGGATGAATTAGCCTCCCAATGTGTAGCCTTTTTTCTAGCAGGTTACGACACGACAGCTTCTACATTATCGTTCGCAGCCTATTTGCTCGCCTTAAATCAGAATATTCAAGACAAACTGAGAGATGAAGTGGATACGATGCTTGAAATTTACAATGTGGGTACCGTTTTTTTTTTCTTCTTGTCTTTCTTGGAAACTGCATTATTATATACAATTTGCAGCTGTTAAAAGAAAAGACCAGAAGAAGAAATTAGCTTGTGATTGCTGTAGAAGAAGTTTTTCTTTTCGGTTCTAGATCTTTAATTGTTGTGTTGCTAGGTTAATTACCGGTAAAGCGAAATGCTATACTTAGAAGTCTGAAAAAGTGTCTTAAAATATGAAGATCTTTCCATGTGTGAATAAATAAAACACGATTATTTACGTATTGGAAAGGAAAATTCTTTCTTTCAATTTCCCCCCCCCCCCCAAAAAAAAAAAATAATTGTATTTTATTACCGGCAGTGAGATCGAATGTTCTTGAAAGTTTTCTATTCCAAAGAAAAAGTTTGCGTACGAAAAAGAAAATAATTTATTTCAATATTTTCCGTAAGGAATTGTATTTCCTTACCTGAACTAAGAATGAATGTTCTTGAAAGCTTTCTCCAAAGCAAAAAAATTAAAATTCTGAAAGTGTATGAGTGCTTAACCTCGAAAATTTTATTTTAAAATATCCTTTTCTTTCTCAGAAAAAATCATTTCAATTTCTTCAGATGATGACCTTATTTTCTATTCATTGTATTAACTGGACATTTGAAATTCGATCTAACATATCTTGAAAGCAGCAATGTAGAAGTAGCAATATTTTTTAAACTTTAATTTAGGATAACGCCCTAAAGAGGACAAAAGATCGAATTGACTTCAAAATATTTTGGCCAATTTTAACGCTGTTTTGGAGTGCAATCATGAATTAATATCAATTTTATTATTTATAAGCAAATAATAGATACTTCATTAACGCATATAACGAAAAAATGCTTGTAAATTATACTGTAGCTAAAATCTTCATATGTTTTTCGAGAATAATGTGCTTAATAATATTCATACATTGTTTTTAAATCTAGATTTCTGCTGTAAGATGAGGGGTTACACTAATAAACATTCTTCTAACTCTATGTTTATACGAGTCCGTTTTTGTTTTGAATTGAGTGCATATCAGAAAAGATTATTCATTTTTATTTTTCAAATAATTTTAGGGTGAACTCACTTATGAAGCCATCCAAAGCCTGAAGTATATGGAGAATGTTATACGGGAAACTTTACGATTATATCCACCTATTTATAGGTAATCTCATGTGTTGGTATTTTTTTCTAATTTATTCTATACGATAAGAATATACAATTACGTTCAGAAGATTTCGAAGTTGATTATTTTATTCTATCTGTATATACGAATGTATACAGATAGAAGCTGTTTAATTGGTGCTTCTTTCGAAGTATCTGCCCTGTGCAACTATGCTCACGCTCTCCAGTGTGTTCGACTCTGGACTTCTTCGGAAACTTAGAACTGTTGACCCTTATTCCGAAGAAAAAGTCACATTCTAAATCAGTTTGGAAACAAAAATTTCCTACAAAGAAAGAAACAGTTTGTTGAGTTTGAGCTTGTTTGAATTTTTTTGACACAAAACGAAGTTTGGTTAGTACGAGATGAGGAATGCTGTCTGCAGGGTACATTTAACTTTTGTACTTCTGCGTTTTGATAAAATGTCAGCATATGTTTACAAAATTTAAAGGGCAAAAATAAAAAAAACTTCAATGTCTTCGAATTAGAGGAGGCTGGAGTAAATGGTATTCCGATGTATAGCAAAGGTCTTTTTTATTTCTAATTGGTTCCTTTTATTAACAGCAAATTTCGTAGAAATGTCAAATATAGTGCAAGTTCTTAACCTTTCTTCAATGTGTTCATTGGAAGTTATCAGTCTTTCTTCATGGTGTTGGTTCATTTGTTTTATTAAATATATTTTTCAAAAAAGAGATGCAGAAGTAAGCAAAAATGATTGACTTTGATTATATCTGATACTGGTTTATCGAAAATAATTTGCAGATATGAATTCACCTTCGATGATCACCACTCAATTGTAGATTTCACTGCATGGAAGATTCTTAAAATTATCAGTTAGTTTTGCAATACATGATAATTTTACATCAAATTAAACCCCACTCTCAAAACTCATTTCAGGACATCACAGCACGGAATTTGCATTTTAGCACATTTAATCAGTTTATTTTATCTTGCGCCTTTTAAATTTATCCTTCGTTTATGTAAAGTTTTTGTACAGCTGATGTAAATTTAAAATGACCAGACAGAATACCGAATTTTAAGCCAGAATGCCGACAAGCGAAATAATGACAAACAGAAGTGTCAAATGTCCGAAATCCGTACATGATTCGAATAAAAAAAATTCATATCTAAATTCCCGGTATTAATTATAATATAGTAATGGTAACTAATTAAACTCAATTTGGCTTAATTAAAAACTACTTTAACTATATATAACTTATTACTGTTTAGTAGTTTTAATTACTAAATGAATAACATTATGTCATCACTGATATGAATTTTGACAGCTTTTGTCTTGAAGTTTTAGGAAATTAGTTTATTTAAATGGGATGAAAACACTTTCACATTTTATATACATTGAAATTCCCGACGTGGCAGGATTGGTATAATACCTGTCATGTTGAAATTTTGATTGTTAGGATTTCCTCTGTCGGGATTATTTCCGAATACTAAATTTACAATTTGATCTCATATTAGACTCTTAAGTTTAACTTGCTTGCTTGGTCTCCATCGACTCTTAAAGTGAGAATTTTTCTTAATGATTGTCATTTAATCTGATTTATTGCAGACTGGAACGTCAGGCTAATGCTGATTGGCAATTGGGTAAAACGGGGATTATATTACGTAAGGGAATGCTCGTAACTGTCCCTATTTATGCCATGAATAGAGATCCTAAGTACTGGCCGGATCCAGAAACCTTCAATCCTGACAGGTTGGTTACTTTATAAATAATAATTTTATGTCATATGGATAGTTAATTATAGTAACGTAGCACAAATCTTTCAAATATATTTCAATTGGAACAGAAAAACAATTGAAGGAAATATTTGAAATTACTTAAATTTGTTTCCTTCAGGTTTAAAAGTTTTATAAGGAACGAGAAATAAGAGTAAAGTGATAAATGGTTTTAATCGGGGAATTAGGCCGCCTAAGCTTAACTAAAAGCCTAGTGTGTGGCTGTACAACGACAAGAATGCCATCTCCTTTCACTGATGTCAAAATTCACCAATTTCATCGAAATAAGCCAACGAACTCTAGGAAAGTATAACTAAGAAAGTGACAAAGTAATATGCTCAAAAGAAATCACTGAAAAGCGGTTATAAAGGCACTTTGTAACACTTAAATATACGATGTTAGACCTGATTCCTGTTAAATATATGTTGACTTTAGAATCAAAGTCAATGATTAAAAATTAATATTTTTTACTTCTTTATATAACCTTCTTCAGTAGCAAATTGTTTAAGTATATTGATCGCATGAATTCTGTATCTAGCAATGTCGTTAGATTAATATTAAAATTCTTTGTTACTTGGGTATTATGTTTGTTAGTACTGAATGGGTTGACATTCGAGTATATTACTAATTATAAACACAGCGTTCCGGAAGAGTCAATATGGAACCATTATTGATGTTAGTAATTGTCCATAACATATTTCACTTACTTTAAAGTTTACTGTCTTTTTTGTTATATGTTATTCATGCGGTTAATAAATTCAGAGACTAAATTTAGTTTACAAGATGAAAAATTCATCCTTTTTAAAATATTTAACAACAAATAGCAAGAAAAAATTCTAAATATTCTTTCATTTGAACCTTACGAATTAAATAATGCCTTTGCTCCCACAATGAATAATGCTTTCGGTTAGTTTGAAAGTTAATAAGGATATTCATAGCAGGAGTTTCGGTTACTGAGCTCATTTTAATATTGGTAAGTACTCAGATATGGGCAATATGAACTTCAAGGAACTTGCTATTCTATGATGTTGTAATCTGGAATGTCCTAAACGCATACGAGTTAGAACAGAAATCTTTTTCGGTCATTATTCTAACCCGCAAGGAAAGACAATTTTCTATAACTTAACTGTAATAAGAAATTCCAGTCGTCTAAATTAACCACAGTGTTTATGAATCACTGATAATTCTTTAGACAAAGATTCTTCAAAAATTATCCAATTTTATTGTTTTCCATTCATAAAAAAAACATTCTAATTCGAATAGCATGTAATTTGTCATATGAATTAACTAAGCCTTATCTACAGTATAATATATCTATTATTCTAAACAATTAATGACAGAAATGCGGAAAGGGGAAATGAAATGCGGTTTTCGGCAAAAGAATGAAGAAATCTGAAAGTTTGTTCTCACAGTATCTTCAATGTCACTCTACGTGAGCTCCTTTAGTAACACGAGACAGTCCAGTTGCAATCTATTTTCCGCCAAGTGTTTTTAAACATTTGCGATGTAACAGTAATCAGCAGTGATTCCAGAACACTTGCTTACGTATATGTTTCCGTAGAATTCAATAACCCGCAATAAATCTTATGTAGATCATCCAACAAGAGGTGTTAGGTAGTGATAAGTGAAGGTTTGCTAGAATTTATGGCTGTTGGCAAGAATGTTTAAAGAGCTGACCGAAAAAGAGAAAGTTTCTCTGGACGTATTAGTGGCTGATATTTCAGGATCTCTTAAATAATTCTAAGAGAACGTTTCCTGAATAAGTTAAAATATCAATGAAATATGACCAGACAGAACAAAGTATTGAAATTCATAATTAACATAAATTTTTCGTTAATTTTTATGAAAATTTAATAAAGGAAAAACTAAATCGTGTGAGGTCATGTTGCAGGATGTGAATAAAAATATTTTTTCATAAACAATGCATGCTCTTTAATATTAGCTGTTCATATTTTTTATAATACTAGCCACTTTCGGAGACCAGCTGGTTAAATCACCAATTTAGTATCATTACTTTCGTTCTATAAACTAACTTTAACTTAGTTGTAAATTTGTATAATTTTTGGTAAGCTGAAAGCGCAACCATCTCTACTAGTAATAAAAGTAAATTTGTGTTTGTTTGTTAGCGTTCTACTGGGCAGACCGCCACACCTTGAACCAATTTTGACATAGATATACTTTGAAATGCTGACAGGTGCAACACGGAGAGGGGCTCTTGTTTAATAGACGGGAGGAGGAGGTGGAGTTTGCCGCGACCGGTAGTGCGTTTTGGACCTTTCGTGAATGACCCACATAAATGGATAAACTGAAAATTGTGTAACCATCTTTACAGAAGAACACCATTTGGAATTAACAGTGTCCTCGAGAATGTCCATCTTAAAAGATCAGTCATTACGTTTAGGGCTGTGTCGCTCATATTCGCTGATATATTGGTGTTTTCAAAGCCCTATATCCTAACGTTATGGCGATGAAACTTTCTAGACACGTGGAATCTGCTCGCGTAAAGTTACTTTGAAGACACTGTAATAAAAACTGTAAGATTTTTTTTCATTCTTTGGCCGCAAAATGCCTTTCGTTTCCCCTTTTCGTATATTTGTTACTAGCAGCACCCACATGGCGTTACCCGTGACATGATTATTATTACGTCTGTTCTCGGAACCTGAAAGCAAGAAAGAGGAAAAATTAATTTTAAGAATCAGTCCCACCACCACCCGACATGGTATAGGAACGTCTGTTCGTTAAAATGAGTAATGAGTTAGAATGACGCAATACAATCTTTCCTCTGGTTCATAAAACCACAGTACCCTCTTCGCCATCCCCCTGGTGTTATTTTTAGAACGCGACCTTGCGTGGAAAGCTATAGACTTAGCCAAGTAGAAAATGACCGTTTTGAAGTGGTTCTTCATTCGAATTTTTTTTTTCACCCTCTAAGAAATAACTTATTAATTACGGATATTTTAACCATTGTCGCTTTAAATTAAAGAGAAATATTCTACTTTTGACCACAAAACATTTCAAAAAGATGACGAAATTAAAACGTCGGATGTAGGAAAGTTAGTATAAATTATGTTTTTTTTCTTGCCAAACTGACTATTATTTCAAAATTTCTCAAAATTCAGTAAATTACGTTAGAAATTCAAAGAAATTAGAAATAAACTTGTCTGCTCTTTTGGGTGGTGTATCCATTTTTCTTCCTATGATTATCAAAATCTATTTTATTTAGAAATTAGCGCGAAAAACTGCCAAAACTAACACAAAGCATTAAATAAACAAATTCTAAATTAAATTTTAAAATTCTGTCTTTGAGGTGCATTGAGTCACCATTACGACTACCTGTGTGCCAAATTTCATAGTTGTAAGTGCGATAGATTCGTTTGGACATCGCACGCAGACACACACAAAAACACTTCCTTCTATAAGTATATTTTAATGTTTAGCATAATAAAGATCTTTCTTGAATACCCTGTACTTATGATATTTCTTTGTAAATAGATTCGAGACTGAAAACAGAAAGGAGTATTGTTTTCTTCCATTCGGGACAGGTCCAAAGGCCTGTTTAGGCAGAAGGTTTGCTGAAATGGAAATGAAAGTTTGTTTGTCATACTTGATGGCAAATTTCAAGATTCATACTTGCCCAGAAACCAAGGTATAGTTGTATCTCATGATATATTTTCTTTTTTTTGTAAATTAGTGCTTAACTTACGAGTTATAAAAACTAATATTAGAGTATATTTAATATTACAAATTATTATGATTAATAGGATGCTAGCACATGTTGTTTTCAAATCGAAAATGCTCGTCCATAAGTCAAGAAATTTTTTATGGAAGGCAAAATGCTAAGTTAAACGTTAAAGTATTGAGATGCTTTTACAATAAATTTCAATGTAAGATAAGAAAGCAGGTATAATTATAGCAGCGAATTCATGTTTTGCATGGTTGAAATTTAACGACTAGAAAATTCGCGCAGTATTTTTATCATTACCATTTCTGAACAGTTGAATAGGTAGCACCACTATTTTTTCTTTCTTTAGAATACAAAATTATTATAAATTTAGGTTTACAGGCTAAAGTTTTTGGGTTATATTCCTGTTTAATATTGCACTTTAATGCTGTAAATAAAATATCAAATAATAATATGCTGTGGACATTTAACTTATGCATTTATGAAGAGTTATGTACTTATACAAGGTGAGTCAAAATTTGTCACACAACCTTTAAAGGTACTTCAAGCATACATAGACGAGCCATTTTTACATTGGTGCATGTAGTCTCAAATGTAACGTAGGGCCAACAGAAGTGTTGTAATAGTGCAATAACGACAATTTCAAGATGCGTTATACCGAATGTTTAGAGACACATAAAGTGGGAGCTTTTCCAAAAAGAACATTTAAATAGAGTAAGGAACACGTATAGACCAAGCAAACAATCTCCATCTCCCTTAATGTTAGTCCAAACGTTAATGCTATAAGCCATATCACATGATCAAATATTTGCCAACCCAACCCTCAACTCAACCGCACGTTTAACTCAAAACTTGAGAATTTAGCTTAATCTGCCGTCTGATATGGAAGTTGGGTTTGAGGAAAATACACTCAACCCTGTCGATTTCTCGCGAGAGTTGACCCAACCTTGTATCTGAACCAATGAGATGAATTGTTGACTGCCTTCGTCATAACACACAACGTCATACTCAAAGATGGTGCCTCAAATTTCTGTCCATCCTCTTTATTAACCTTCCAGCGGGCGCGCGTTTTCAAAAGATACTTGCATTGTGCATCGTATAACATATTTATATCGTTCTTTTATAAATTGAGGTGCAATTTTTATTTATAAAATCTTTGTTTACTATTAAGCTAATAAATAAAGATAACATAAATAAAAGTTGTATTTATTTTTGTAAAACAGCACGATATATTTATGTAATACGATGCACGATATGACGTAAAATTTGTGCAGGCGCGCCCGGTGGAAGGTTAATAACGTGTATAGAATCAAAATAAGCGACAACAGCAAACAACCACGAATAAGATTTTCGCCAAATATAAGGATAAAGTTATATTTTTGACGGTCGGAAAATAAAAACTGCTACCAACTCCTTACCCAACGCTGGCAACCCTAATTCGGTTGAAATTGGGATCAGAGTTAGAGATACAGTTGAGTTGGCGGTTGCGTTGACTGTTTTCTTTGTCCGTATGATAAGCGCTTAAAATGTTACTGTGCACCATTTTACTTTATTCCTCTTGAGTTTCCAGATTCCCATAGGTGCCGTTTGTGTTCAATGGACCTTATGCATGTGACGTTACATCCTCCGACACGTGACCTGCCGAAGGCAGCCATTGGTCAGTCTTAAGCAGCTGACTCAGAACTGCTTTTATTTCTGAGTCGCTTATAGGTCGATCGTTTTGTTTATTCCTCCACAGCTGTTTTTTTATACTCTCGAACCCAAACGGTGCATAAGGTCCATTACTACACCGCCCTTAAATATGCAATTTACTATGTAAACCAAACCTGACCAGGTAGGAAGATCAGCCTGCGGTACAATTCTCTGTCCAGTCATGCGTTTGCATAATTTTAAGAATTTTCTTTTACAGGTGCCGATAAACTTTGACAAAGGTCTGAATGGTCTTTTACAGCCATTGGATATCACGTTAAGAATGGAGATTAGAGAAAACCCGCCTTTAATACAATGAAATCTTATATGAGATCGCAGCTTCCAAAGACTGAGAGTAAAACTTTTTTTATTTTGTTTTTTCATTTTTAGTAGCAATGGGCAAAGCAATTCAAACTGCAGTTCCTCCGCTGAACTTTTAAATCGTCAAATTTCATAATAATCGCAGAGATAATTTCAGTCCATTTCTACGTTGAATATTGTAAAATATGTTTTTAGTTTTTCTTTGTGTACGTTTTTTAGCATAATTGTTTTTATATCTTACTTAGCAAGCTAATTTGAAATTGTTTCGATTAATGTTAATTTTTTTTCGCTGATATGGTATATGAATTTAATGCTTGTTTGCAACTTCGCGAGTGCACGGATGTCATTAATATAGCAATTTTTTTATTACTGTTATTATATCTTATTTACAAAGATAATTTGAAATTGCTTAGATTGATTTTATTTTGTCCCGATTATGACTTTTAATACTTCCAAGAAACTTTGCGGTTTTGCGTATGTAATTAATGCAGCATTTATAAATGTTATTTTTAATATAATATTTGTTGTTGTTTATGTTATATTAAATGAATATCTGTTATTATAATATTTATTGTTATTATGCCTGCAAATCTTTGCGTATGATGTTGTTGAAAGTGTGCTTGTACACAGCGTGTGTTTTTTTAAATATATTTATAGCTTTTTGTTCTGTAATTAATATTAGCCAAATTTGAAATTATTCTTCATTGTTTTCGTTGATGTTTGTAAAGAATGCCTTGATATGGTTTTGTGGGATTTGTTGCACTACTCGTGTTTGCAATTTATCGTACTGTAATTATTTGCTTGTTTATTTAATAAAATAACTTTTTTTATATAAGTGAAAAATTGTAAGTTTATTTACATTAATTACATTTTTTATGCTTTTTTATAGTAAAATTCTCAAGCCTAATTCCCTTTTCTCATTAAAAATGTATAGAAGTTTGCACTTGTCAAACATATTGGCAACAAAACTATCGCTATAAAGATCACAAAAACATAGTATTCAAAATGTATATTCAAGATAATGATAAATGTTGGTGTAGCGTCTGTTCCTGTTCATTCATTCTGCATTAAACATTTATGTTTCAAAAATAATTTTTTTCTGGACTTAAATGAACCTTGCTTAAATATGGACAAGGTTTCCTTTAAAGAACTTGAATTCTACTTATCTAGAATGAATAATATCCATTCGAACAAAAAAGTAGGAAATCTGAATTTGTAGTCCGAAACATAGTAAAATGATAATGTTTTAGACTTCTCTTCGTCTTAATAATTTTTGAGTTATCGTGTTCACAGACATATAGACAGAGATAATTCCAAAATTATGTTTTTCGGACTTGGGGGGGTCTAAAACGGGGAAATTCGTAAAATTCTCGAGTTCAAATTTTTTGACGATTACAATACTTTCTCTTCGTATACGAGAAAGTAATAAAAAGCCTTATCAAAAATAATATTTCAAAAATCTTGGAAAAATTAATTAGAATTAAAGAAAAATTACATGGGAATAAAACTGATATCACCGAAAACTATTTTTTTAAATTGTTAAGCTTGTGTACAAATGATTTCACAAGGGGTTGTATGCACGAAGATAGCGCAAATAAAAAACATTAAAGTATCATCAGTAGCGGAAATAAAATCTTATATACTTCGGGTTTAAATTTTAAGTTTATATACAGAGATTTTAGTTCAGTATATAAACGCCCTGTTTTGAAAGAACATGAGTAATATTCTGGGACAAACATCGTAATTTTGAACCGTGCTCAGATGACACCTAAACTGCCCTCCCTCCTTCTCTAGGTTTTCGAACCACACCAGTTGAAGGGCGTTTGACCCCTACGTTTGATTTAACGTGCAGCATGACCACATACACGGTGAATGTTCAGTGGAATTCGGTTTCGAATATAGAGCCCTTCTGCCCTGAATCCGAGGCCGTACCACTAGGCCACCGCAGCCTTTTTATACAGTACCAATCACGCGAAACGAATTTCAGTATAATAATTAGTCATCTGGCCCTGAAGCCGAGGCCGTACCACTAGGCCACCTCAGCCCTTTTATACAGTAACAATCACGCGAAACGAATTTCATTACAATGACTTCAGATGCCTTACAAGTATGATTCTCATCACACTTGTAAGGCTACTGGAAATCATATAAATTTTTCTTTAAGGAACAGAGCGATAATAGTATTCTCTAAAGTTATTAACGGAACCATTAAAATTTCTATCAGGTTCCAATTACTTAAAAATCGAATAAAATTTTTGAAAAACCCTTTGTTGGTGAGCGCCAACTAACGAAGAAGTAAATATGTGCAATATTTAATAGCTCTAGATCCAATGGTACTTTGCATTATGTGCAAAATGATTTTCGCATCAACATTAAAAGCATTATGCCGTTAACAAGAGGATATCGTTCTAAAATATCGAATTTGCTCTAACCGAATCCAATATGACACGACTGCTTCACAGAGCCTTTTGAAACATATATTACTTCTGAGATCAACAACAGAGATGTTCAGTAGGGTGAAGTAGTTCCTCGT
Source organism: Araneus ventricosus (assembly GCA_013235015.1). NCBI lineage: Eukaryota > Metazoa > Arthropoda > Arachnida > Araneae > Araneidae > Araneus > Araneus ventricosus. Next base: position 311,773 of record BGPR01000568.1, on the reverse strand, counting down.
TGGCCACATTTGTACATTTCTTGCCACATTGAAGTTACGCACAATTTATCAACTACATCAACTCCAGATCTGGCAGCATAGTAATCCAAAATAAATATAAATACTAATAAAGAGAATTTTTAATTATGGAAAGAGTTACAAATAACAAAAATAATACAGATTACGATAAGAACTAAGAATTCGGTGGATGACTTCATCAGAGGCCATTCATCCATTCAGATTCAAAATTAGAATAAGTTTCCTGTAGAGGAAAAAGACTTTAAGGTCTGAATTTTAATATTAATTTCCTCTAAAGCCTGAACCCATTCCGGAATATATTGGAAAGAAGAACATTTATCCACAAAGAAGAAATTAAAAACAGTCTTTTAAACGAAGTAGGAAAAGAAGGGCTTAAAATCTTACCTCCTATAAAAGTTGTGGAACAAAAGAAAGGACGCCGTTACGAAGTAAACTTAGTAAATAGGTGCGCGCACCTATCTCCACTCCATCTAGTGAGGGATACACTAACCAAAAACTTGATAAGTTTTTTGTAGATTTTTCATAAAAAAATTTTTAAGGTTTTTATTTTGTTTCCCAATTTTGTAATCCAAAATTATTTCGGGCTTACCTATATCTCATCATTCTGAATACTTGAAATTACAAGAACATTTTTCGTCGTCTTTTTTTTTCTTTTTTGGCACATATGACATAAAATACTAAAACCAAAAATGTTACTGCTTACAACTCTTCATTTGCGCCTACGAATTCAGAAAGGAGTTGACGCTGGTTTTCCCTTTAAGGTTCCTTAGCAATGGCAGCTGTTTTCTTTGAGAACCTGCATAAATTCGACATTTTCTAAACAATATATTGGGAACAGATCAATATCATTGAATTAGGGCCAGTTACATAGGTATACGAACTTTTTCAGGTATATAAAAAGAAATATTTTGAAAACTCGGAAATAAAAAATGTATACGTAATCGGAGCCAACTCAGCTACCAAATTCAGGTGCTCCTTACGTACACAAACATAGCACTAGAGGAAAAGCCACGATTACCCTATTGTGAGTAGTAGGGAGCCAGGAAGCTACTAGAGGTCGAATCCCTCTCTCTGAAAAACCCTCAATCAGTCATAAAAAAGTGCGGGTGCTTCATTTCTCAGATTACATGTGCCCGACCCCAGTTTAATTTAGTGCTTGCGACACATAACGCATTGGTCCGAACTGAATAGCGTTATGTATTTATTTGTTTAGCTTTCTTTCTATTTTCTTATTTATACAGACTCATATTGCTCCTATTTAGAGCAATGATATCTGAAAAAAATACCTCATTATATACGTATAATTACGCCAATTAACAAGAACATTAACACTTCATCAGAAAATTCCGTGTACTAAAGAATTCTTGTTTAGCCAGGGATTGTGCTGGGGTTTCTCGAAGAAATCGGAACGCAAACAACACATAATGTTTTGCATATTGCATCTAGAACTGCTTAAAAATATATAATAACATCTAACTTCTTTTTAAATAACGAATTTAATTGACCTCGAACAAAAGTAGAATTTTGAATACGATTTTGAATCTTATTGCTGCTGTATACCTTTCTGTGTGTTATTGACCCATCTAAAAACCCAGGCTGTTACATATTCGGTAATTACGAAAATCAACCGCCACCTATCCAAAATAGGATTTGGAACCTCCTGTAAAATGAAAACTATATAGAGAACCTACCCATTGAACCGTCATTAGGGTTACCCGTTAACCAGACTCTCTCACTGGATCTACCCGAAACCTGGGGATTAAACTTTTTGATATTTAATGAATATTTTCAACTTGTTCCCACATATAGTCTTTGAATGATTAAACACAGAAAACTTTGCAGTAGCAATAAGTTGGCATTTAATTATTAAATTTATACACAAACATTATTAATACAAAGAAATAAATTTTTAAACAGCCAGTTTTTATCCCGTGGATAAACAAAGGATAGTGGAAATAAACAGGAAAAGAGAATCAACTTATGGTCTTATCTTGAACACTGTCGTGTTATAGATATACCATCTGATATCTGGTGCTCATCTGATATCTCTTTTATATTTATTTACTTTCTACATGAAGAGGAAAGGAAAATTATTTGTTTACAAACTTATCTTTATTCTAACTTATCGCTTTATACTGAAACAGTCAACTTTGTTTCGAGTTTATATTGAGGGTTTCAGTTGCTTGACAGTCTATTTATCCATCTATTTTTATCGTCTTTTTCATACATTGATAATATGTTCTTAGCCATTTGTGATTTACGCATCAAGATAAAAGCGACTTCTCATCTTACGCTCTTTAGAATTGTCACTTAGTTTCTTTCTTTTAAATTTTTCTCCTCCAGAATGAAATTCAGTATCCAATAGTCCATTTAATAGTTAATCAAATATGAAAATGATTCTTGCAACGTAGAAAATTAAGGAATAAAATTCTCTGCTGAGCGGTTTATTTGATGAAATAACTAAATTAGTTAAAACTAATGAAGAAAATGGAAAAGAAAAAGGAATGAAAACCTCACAAAAATTAAATATAAAATAATGAAGAATGTTGCTATGAAAGAATAGAAAAAGAGCAATATTAAACTGAAAAATCTACATTGATAGATCAATTTTTAGCCATTTTCTTTCACGTGATATTATGAATAATTTCTTTACTTATATGCAAACATGATTTTGATTCGGAAATGAGCATTACTATGCTCGCGTATGCAGAAAATATTTTTGGTTGTTACTGATATGCGGTGAACATATTGAACTGTGGAACTATTGAACGATAAATCTTCTTTCAAACTTATTAAATTTGATGTCTTATTTACAATACTGATATGTTAGAACATAATGTTAAATCTTATGAGAGTGAAATTCCAAAACCCCTGTTTTTATTTGTTTCACTTCTTAAATGACTCAGTCCAATTTTCAGGAAATTCCACACTCTAACATCAAACATCTCTTTTTTCAAATTATTTCTTCAGTTTTTTACATGTGGTCGATGAAACTCAATGACGTTTCTGTTATATGCCCAAAACACAAGGAGTCGATTGACTTCAGTAAGATCTACTAGATCTTACTGAAGTCATTGTTGCAATCCAAATAAGATAAGGGCGTCAGATGGTTACTAACAGAATGTTCAAAAGCTGCAGTTTGAATTTTTATTGTAATGAAATCCAAATATTGCGACGAGAAAGAATAGAGCTTAGTCAATGGAAGGCTTCATGAATTATTGTTTTGACTTCTTGATGATTTTTAAACAGGCACATTGAGGAAATTAAATTGAAAAAAATATTGAATGATTGTGCTCAGAAAAGAATAATCACATACATAAATTGTTTTTCAATTAAAAGTTAATGGGCATTTGTGATAAAAATTAAGTTTCTACACTAATTATGACATAAAAAATGATAATTATTGTTAATTTAGCTTCAGATATTTTAGCTCCATTCCTTTCGCTGGATTCATAATTTATTTTCAGTGACATTGTATTTACTTTGCTTCTAATTCACCTATCAATTTCTCTACTTTGAATTTGCACTCGATTACATCTACTAAAAAAAATTCTCTATAATAAAAAAAAATCAAAAGCCATAAAAGTGAAATCTACAAAATTTTTCAAATTTTTTTTACCGCAATATATCACGAGCTCTTTTAAATAAAAGAACATCTTTTAAAATTCCGAAACGTGTTCTTTGCATTATTCGTGATCAATTACATCTTAGTATCGTGAGTTTCAAGAAATAAACAATAGCTCACAGTGGCGCCTCTTGTTATATAATAGTAGAGTTGCTGTAACTTTTTATCCTTCATTGTGCAGTGAAGCATATTTACACGACTTGCATTTTTTAGCTTTTTTCATTAACTTTGCGTTGTTTTATATTTAATGAATAAACTCATAAATTTTTTTTCTTAAAATAGGTCAGTGTTATAACAAATTAATTTTAATAAAAAAATTAAGCTCAAAAATTTTTTTAGTTCCTTTTCTTTTACTCTTTACTACATTTAAAAAGATGCAAACAGCTGTGGCTGAACAATAAAATGAAAGTATAGTACAGAAACAAAATAATTTTCGTAAGTTATGTTATAACTAATAAAAAAAATTAGCATAAGCGAATACTATTTATTAGTATCATCAAAAATTACTTAAATATAAAATCCGTTCTTCTTGTTTTGTTTCCAGAAAAGATCGAAAACCTTTATGCCTGTGTATAACGATTAAAAATTGTTACATAGTTTTTTGTTTAAATCTTCTGTTTTTTATTTATAATTTTTACATTTTAATTTATATTTCTATCACCAATCCCGGTTCACATTGTGTGCGTCAGAAAATATCTTATTTTTTTTTTTTCATGTTAAGAAGCAGAGTTCAAGTTCTGATATAGTTTGCATTAACAGATACAGCCAAGATTTTAAAAAATGATTAATTTACTCTATTACATCTATCTAAAGGTGAATTGTGATATTTTAAAATGGAAATATATTGATTAATATTCTTTAAGAAATTCTGTTCCTTGAAGCGAACCGAATTTTATTCGAAATCCAGACTTCTTAATATGACTCATGATCCTAAATAGGAAGATTCAAAATATTGGGGGTCTCGAAAATTTTAGAAACCTATTTCTATCTGTGCTTATTTGTATAAATGATGATGAAATGCATACGATAAATTTCAGGTATGTATTTCATCACGATTTATAACAAAAAATTATAGAAAAAAACATCTTTGATTGCAAGAAATCTCATTATAATTTAATTACTATAAAAAACTTTTTCAATTAAATTTTTATTTATCTTTAATTATATTTCATTTCCTTATTTATTTTCAACAATTATATTTCATTTCCTTATTTATTTTCAAAGTTTTGGCTCGCGAAAAAAGTTTCCGTAGTGGAAAAACGTATAAAACTCCGTTTTTAATTTCACTAGTGCAGCAGACCTTGACAGTATCCCTTCAACTTAAACACGTGGTAGGGAAAGCCTACGCTCTGTAACAACGCATGCGCGCAGGCGGAATTCGGTGTTAGAAAGATTCACAGTTCTCGTTTGTGTAGTTACTTTTTCCCTCGCGCATAATCTCCGGTTAGTGAAAAAATAAGATAGGTGTTCAGTTCTCTGCCTCAGTTTTTTCTTGCGGTTTATTTGAAGACAGAAATCGTTTAATATAAATTGCGTTCGATTGCTCATAAATTTAAATATTAAATTCGAAATAAAATAAACTGGTTAAATTTACACAATGGAAAATATTTGGGGGCTGATTTACCAGAGTCCCTGTCCGCGAGCCGCCCCTGATAACTCATAAATAAAAATAAAGACTCATTTAAAGTTGAGCAGAATGTTTCGAATAATACTGAGTATGTAATGTCTAATTGCGCAGTAACTGTTTCATATTATACTGCAACGTCACGAAATATGTTCCGTGTGTTTTCACGTTTTTTAACGAACTCGGCATCCAATTAACGCTATTTGTAAATAGTCAAAGATATTATGATGGAATCAACGAGTTGCACACCAAAAGTTTCACCATACTATTCCAGGCTGTTTCTTTAAATCGGTTTATGTATAAAGACCATTTTCAAATGAGTTTTAAGAGAAAGTATCATATTATGTTTGATTTCTCGAACCAAAAATTGTAATCAATTTTCTGTAACGATTTATTGATATGTTGAATGGTATTTCAGCTTTAGGAAGAGAAAATGAAGGTCTTAACAAAACGAAGATGTTCTAACTGTTCGCATTTTTTAAAAGTGTAATACATCATGTCAAGATTACTATGAGTTGGACTCACATTTCAGCTTTGTTACTTCACAAATAAGGCGTAATATGCATGAAAAACAATTCGAACTTCGAAATCGAAGGGGAAAAACGATAAATATGATTGAAGAAAAAGTTAAATTAACTACATAATGATGTATGGTAATATTACTACCAGTGGCGGCTCGTGCATATGGACTGCTGTACTGCAGCACCCCCAACTTTTTTCCTTTGTGTAAATCTAATCAACTTATATTATTTCTCATTTAATGCTTAAATCTATCAATAATCTAACCAAATTATACATTGAATGATTTCGATCTGCAAATAAACCACGAGTAAAAACTGAGGCAGAAAACTAAGTTCCCTATTTTATTTTTCAATACTCGAAGATTATGCGCAGAGGAAAAAGTAACTACAAGTAACTAGAACTCTCTAGCATTGCAGCTCCGAATTCCGCCTGCGAGCACGCGTAGTAAAGGAGCCCAAGCTTTCCCCTTCCTTCTCCTACCACGTTTTTAAACTGAAGAGGAACTGTGCGATCCACAGCACCAGATACGCTGGAAACGGATTTTCAAACATTTTTGCACCGCGGAATTTTTTTCCCGAGCCAAAACTTTGAAAATAAGTTAGGAATTCAAGAATAATTAATTATAAATAGAAATTTAATTGAAAAAGTATTTTATGTTTATTAAATTTGAATGAAATTTCTTGCAATCCAAAGGATTTTTTCGATATTTTTAGCAATGCTGATGAGAAATTTTCCTTGATACAAATGTTTTCAATATTTTCGCGACGCTCAATATTCTCTACCATCTTATTTAGGATCATGATTCATAGTTTAAGAAGCGTCGATTTCAAACGAAACACGGTTTTCTTGAATGAACAGAATTTCTGAAAGATTATTTAATTTAAGATCATTTTAGGTAATTTTATTCCCATTTTAAAATATCACAATGCACCTTTAGATAGATGTAATAGAATAAATTACTCTTTTTTTCATCTTGACAATTCCCGTTACTGCATACTTCATCAGAAGTTGAAGTCTGCTTTTTAACATTAACAAATAATAATATTTTTTCTGACTTACACAATATGAATTGGGATACGTTATTAGTAGATGTTTTGATTTCAAAGGGTTAAACTTTTTTAAATCGTCATACAAACATCAAGGACAATGTATTTAATCTTTTCGCTGGAAAGAAAACAAGAAGAATGGGTTTTATTTTTTAAGTAATTTTTAATGATACTAATGAATAGTATTCGCTTATTCTTATTTTCATATTAAGTTATAGTATAGTATTTTTTCTTGTTAAATGTTAAGAAAATTATTTTATATTGTCCTTTTATTGTTCAACCGCAGCTGTATGAATCTTTATAAATGTAGTAAGGATTACAGGAAAAGGAAATGGAAAACAAATTTAAAGTTTAAATTTTTTTTTATTAAAATTAAATTTGTTAAAACACTTTCCTATTAGAAGAGAAAAGATGTTTTAAATTTATGATTAAATATAAAATTACTCGAAATTAATGGAAAAAGACAAAAAAGAACAAAAAACTGTAAGTGGTACAAATATGCATCACTGCGCAGTGAAGGATTGGTTAAAAGTTACAGCACCCCCATGATTACGTAACACGAGCCGCCACTGATTATTACTATTCGTGCAAAATCGTGTAATTTTTTTACGAACGTAATAAAAAGAAATTGCTTTGTAAATGCGCATTTCCTTTTGTTATTTTCTTCATGCATATGAAATATATTTCTATTTCATGACGTACGTCGAATAAAATGTACTTTGAAATTCAAAGTTCCTGGATAAATGTAAATTCAATTTAATTTCATCGTCCATAGAGATAAATCTTGAATTAATAAAAATGATTATTAAGAATGCACACATTTCCTTGAAAAAAACCTTCAAACAGATAATGTTTCCTTGCGAGTTAAAGAAAGCTGAGATAACACCTAAATTGTTTGCTTATGGTTTTTGCATATACTGGTAGTAACGTTAGCAGTTAAGATATGCCTTAAGAGAAAATAATTGAAAAAGATTGTTACATTGTTTTGTAAGAAACTGACTGCTTTTCCTTTGCAGGCGTTTAGAATCATATCATTCTGATAAACTTTCCTTATTTTATAAAATAAGGAAATTTTCCTTTCCTTTTCTATCTTTTTTTTGATATCACTTAAACTGAATAAGCTCTCACCACTGGGCGACTCTGCAGTGCTTACTAAATATTTTAGAGTTTTGCCTTGCCATTGAACTAACTTAATCCTATGAGTTTGTAGGTAGATTCGCGTTATATAACAAACAGTGTTAATTCTGATTTTGAAATAGCAAATATGCTTAATATCGTATTTTGTTTCACCATGCTTCTTTCTTTCGCGCATTTATACGCGAATAAGAATTTACAACTTTCAAGTGTTTTCCAGTAAGCGCAACTCGTGTTTTATTGCCTTCTATAACCTTTCAGCGGGCGCGTCTGCGCAAATTTTACGACAAACGGGATTTTTCATGCCCTCTTCTCACATTCGGAGTCAAAACTGTCTGAAGGTCATTGCTATTCCTTCATGCGACCCTTCTCTTCAGGATTAAATGGGTTTGTCCATGTTTCAATGTGATTTCATACTGTTTTATGCTTCTGTCGTAAAGGTTACGACGCGAGCCCGCTCGTGTAATTTGAAAAAAAAATTCACGTTTTAACGTTTCAGTTTGAAAATTATATATCCAGTGCGCACTACAGAGATCTAATATTTCATTTTACATTGCCAAAAATATTTAATACGCAATAAGCCTTTCAATAATCCACCAAGCTGAAGCATTTTCTTTAGAAACCTCAGTCTTATGAAAACACCTCACTACTCGAGCCCAAAAAATCTGATCATCGCCATATGACATTACCATGTCTTTAAATCTAAATTATACATCACTATCTGAAAAGACAAGTGAACAGCAACCAGGAGAAAAAGAGCTTGTGGTTTGTGTTTGAAAGAAATAAAATGATCTTCAAAATCCATGAAATGCAGTGTGCAATATATAGTATACTTGTAATAGTAAGTGCAATATATAGTATACTTGTAAGCGTCACTCTCTGGAAAAAGTTCAATGTTTCGAATGCAAAGACAATGATAAGAAACTAAGAAGAAAGTCTTTGTTGTACAATCTTAGTTGGATTATACTATTTTTTATTATATATTGCTCTTAATAACTTTTTTTAGAAAATAATAGTATTAAATGTTATTGCTTTCTCTGATTTCAGTATAATTTTAGATTTAACAAATAATATAAAAATTAATTTTCAAGCTTGATAAAAGAATTTGATTTTCTGAAGTCTCTCTTATTACTATAATGAATTAACTTACAGCTGCAAGGATAAAAATTAAGAAACTTATTGTGTTGTAATAAGTACGACACGCTCCAGTTCGTGTAAAAAATTTTAGCTCGCCCGCTGGAAGGTTAAAATCTACAAATTATGATGCAATTACAACAATGCACAGCTGGTCAGATCAAATCAGTAATATAAAAGTAATATTATTAAGCTTCTGAACTCACAAGCACCAAAATGATGTTTACTCCTGCTGCTCACCTAAGATGGAATGTCTTAACTCAAAAGTTTATTCATCCCGATAGAACTTTGGAACATGAAAGAACATTTTGTTTTGAATGAGCCAATAGTTAATCGTTGAAATCTATTTTCCTATTGTTTCATATAGTGTCTAGTATTCTTATCTGTTTTAATAACTATAAACACCACTGTACTTTTAATATTTCGTGAGGGTTTTGGACTATTCCAAAACTAAAATGCATGACTCCGATCTCCTTAGCATCTTTACTTTGTATTTTAATTTTCTTTTTCACGGAAGCATCAAACACTGAAGAGTAAAAGTGTAGAATTCCATAGAATTTATAGTAATTTTTAATGAATAAATAAAATTTAATAACATAGAGATGTCTAAATTTCTTCTTTTAGTTGGAATAAAAAATGCAGTATATCAACAAAGACATAATCAATTTTAAAAATAAATAAATATAATAAGCATAGTTATGCCTATTCCATTTCACCGATAGAACGGAATGGACATTTCTACGAGCACTTATAAAACGCTGCTGCGCAGATAAGCGATGAAAAAAATTGAAGAATGTTGTTTTGCGATTTCCTATTGGCCGACTGTCCAATTACCCACATTAGAGATAACCTTGATAGCAAATGTCATTAAATCAACCGGATCGTACAGCTCAACAAACCCTTTTTTGCTGAACCGGGGAGAACCGGTTCAATCGCATTTTTTATCTGAACCATTTCTAGAACATCATTCGCTTTTCCTTTCACTATCTACCCAGATCTTACACGCAAGGAATTGCAACATTCTATTACTTGCCGTTCCACAAGATGAGTTCTACTCTGCAGCTTTGTCAGCATCTGTCCCATTGCACTGCTTTTCCCAGCCAATGAAATCTCTCTGAACTGAAGGTCGTCCTGTTTGCTACAGGTCCGGTTTGTCGAAAATGAGTTAACCATCGGAACATTGTGAATAGGACTGAAGGTTTTATCGGAGACCTTCCATGGATTGGAAGAAGATCTTTTCTTTTCTCTTTTTCTTGGAAGACTTTAAGAAACGCATCTTACTTCGAGACATGATGTCGCAATTTCAGTTTCAACATTGACTACTGGCGACAGTTATCCGCATAGTCGAGGAGTGCAGACAACGCCTTGTTATCTTACACGCGATTGACCTAAATCGGCATACTTCAAGCACTTTTACTATTAAATTTGAGTTTTTCGTAATGTGACAGTCTTCTTCCAAATAATCGATATAATGATTGCACAGAAGTACTGTTCCATAAATGCATAAACAAAACAATGTCTACCCGGAATTAACTCTTGGAATATCATGCTTTACACTTGCACTCTACGATGCCGATGTATATTTTGTTCCTTCTGTAAAGGGTTATCATCTATCCATTTATAAGCGAATAATTTAAAAATCATCTTTTCTTTGTGTATAATTAATATCAAAATCTTTCAAGCATCCTTTATTAGGGAAATCTAAAGAGATTTGAAATATCCTCTACTATCGTTTTGAAGTATATTTAGATTAATTAGATTACCATCTTGTTCTAAAGCTACACTGATTTTCTTCAAGGACTGATTTCATAGTTTTAAAAAGAGGTCAGCTGAAAAAACGACACCTGAGCTTTAAAATCTTTTTCCAAACTTTCGCATCATAGCAAGTTCGACTGTTTGTAAGTTTTGATGGACGGATATAGTATTCATCAACCTCGAGAATACTATAAATATTTGTGTCTAGAATCCGCGAGTATTCTGTTCTGCAGCCCAGTCTCAACAATTCGCAAACCTCGGCCTCAATGCGCTTTTTGGATTCATATGAATAAACATTTGTAAAAATATAGAATACTCTTAATTTAATCTTACTGGATCGTTGAGAATGTGAAATAATTTTTAATGATGATAAAATCAGTACAAAGTGCTTCTCAATAACTAAAAGGCAGTTTAATGTAGATTTAACTATCAAATTGCTCAACTTAGGATTCCATAGATGATCAAAAGATTTTTCAAATGAGAACTATTTATTAATAAATCGCTTATGATATATATTGCTTAACAAAAGGTTTCAATTTTTTTTGCGTATATGAATGATGCTTAGGATCTACATTGGATCGTCAGAATTTTAAATGGCAGATTTACTATGGAAGAAAATAATCATTTTTGAAATTTTCAGAAAAATTCCTTTTTGTCTTAAACAATGATTAAACCAATAACGAATGATGTTTTATTTAATGAAATTAAAATACTTCAAATATAATTCCGCAAATTCTAGATTTACTTCTGGTATTTGGTATATTAAGGGATTTTGATATGAGTACATTGCGGCAAAAGATATTCACAAATTGCCTTTTTACTTCCATTTGTTCGAAATTTTGCATACCATGTTAGATTTAAAAATATTTTGCATTTACAATAGAATCACATTTCCAATGTGATCCTGAATGTAAATGCAAATGTTTCCAATATGTCCTGATCAGTCTAAGACATTTCTGTCTGTTGAATTACAAAAATTAGCAGGCTTAAGTATAAGTCCATGCCCGACGTCACAACCAACGAAAAGCTTTCAAAATATATTATGACGTCGGATCTGGACGTAAACGAAATGAAGAAACAATTTGCATGAAAGCATAGATTAACCTGGCAATATTTATTCTTTAGGTAATATTGTGAATATAATCAATTCTACGTTCGGATTCTATGTTTTATTCAGGTGGGTTACAGAATAACTAATAACTACAACTTAATATATATCAATAATAAAGAACTGTGAATACTTTAGGATTTGAACATTTTTTTCGAATATCTCCCGAAAGGCTGAATGGATTTTCTTTGAACTTCGACCATACAAAGAAGAGCTTGAACTCGCATTTCACAGTGACGATTCGTTCACGAAGGCATTTAGGAGTCTGACTAGAAATTGATGAAGAAAAGCATTTAGGATCGCACATTTTCACATAAACATGATAATGATTTGCAAATAAAGATCAGTGGTTTTGTTTGATGCGCTCAATGTTTACAAGCATTTTAATAAAATTAGTACGTATATTCAGGAAAATATAAAGCTTTCCTTACAAGATCCAAAATTTCCCCAAGTGTTTTTTTTCTTCTTATAACATGGAGAGTTTGGATTTAAATTATACGAAACTTACAAACTTTTACTTACTCTTGGGACGAATCTCGAAATTTTGATCCGCTGTCAGACGACGAGGACGAAGCCTGAGCTGGCACCTCCTCTCCAAACTTCCGCTCCACACCAGCGGGAAGAGTTTGTTCCCCTGCGTTTGATTTAACGTGGAAGCAACAGGCCCAACACATGACGGATCTTTAGTGGAATCGGGTTTCGAACATGGAACCCTCCGGCTCCAATACCGACACCTTACCACTTCTCCACTTCGGTCACTATGTGTTAGAGAAACATGGTATAAAAATTTGAAATAAATACATTGAAATATTAGAGGAAATATGAGTATTATTAGTAAATAATATTTTACTGAGCATGTGCGAGTCCTGGAGTAGTTTTACTTTCGTAACTTCAAAGCCAGATATATAGAGTAACTTATATAAAAGTTCCGGTTAAATCCCGTCAAGATTTAGAAATATATCGGCATTACAACGAGGTGAATTTCGGTTGTACTCTAAGAGAAGCTAAATGATGAATGCTCTTGCACAAATCAATATTTTTTAAGCTACAATCTTCGAACAGTAACATTGAATTTTATGAAGGTTGAAAAACCCGAACAACCATGAAGACTTATAAATTAAATACATTATTTAACCCTTTTAGTGCCGAACGACAATATATCGTCGTTCACAACACTTGCAATTAGTACCAACGACGATATATCGTTTCGTGTGGTATGGCGCCTTACTACTCGCATGGCTCGAGAAAACTTTATTTGGTTTGGTTTTATTAATATATTCAATTTATTAATAATATTCTATTAATATTACGTATTAATATTATTAATATTAGAAAGTTATAATATGAATAATATACGATTAATATTATAATATTCGAATTTTCTGTTCTTCAAAATGTTTTATATTTATGATATTCGTATGACTTTCAAAAAGTATTGAAATACATTTGGCATTATTTTATTCTAATTTTATTTCGTGCTTTGCTCCTTTTTGAATTTTGAATTTGTTTTCTATGAGCTTCTCCCAAACCTTAGCAAATTCGTCAAATTGATCCGTCATTCCTGGCATAGGTATGATACTTTCGGTTGGCACTAAAAGGGTCAAATTTCATTTCGACGATAACTATACGAAGATTCATGAAGTCTCTAATTATAAATTGCTTTCAAGCTATCAATAGCGTTGATGAATTACTTGCCTTATTTTTCAAATCAGAAATTAATGTTTTTTCTTTGAAGAATTTAAAAAAAATCCTCTTTAGAGCAACTTTTCGGTACTCTTCATTATTAGTCTCATATGAGCATTTTCTATAACAATCTATCTTTCGAATTCTATAAAGCATATTTTCCATAAATATCTTGCTGTTGTTATAAAAAGGGTTTAAAGTGGTAGAGTAATTTACAATGTTTCAAAGTCTCTCCATTAAAAAAATGTATTTTTTTCACATTCAGAGAAAAATAAATTCAGTAAATTTTGAAATTCACAGGTAAATATCTAATCGCATCTCTTGTGATGTAACTTCACTTGTAACCAAAGAGCGGACGACAGATTAGGGCTAATTAATCAGGAAGAATTTCTACATTTGAAGAACTCATGGCAAAATTGTAGTGTAATTAATAACATTTATTCTCAGTGGATGATTGTATGTCTATTAATGCTAAATTAAAATTTGTTCATTATTACAAAAAAATCGAACTTTTAGTCCGACACTTTGTAGCATGATGATCTTTAGGCTTCATTCATCTGTCTTGTCTTCGTCTGGCTTGATTGCATCAGATGCTGCATTCTCTGTGGAAAAAGTTTCATCACGCAATTTAAGAAAAAAAACCTCTGTCCGTCAGTCCGTCTCTGTCTGTCTGACCGTTCTTCTGTATGTGCGTTCATCTGTCTTAAAGCAACTCTTTATATCACTAGTTTCTTATTTCCTTTGTTTATTATTTTTTTTCAATGAGCTATTTTTGCATCACGTAATTTACAGATAATAAACCAGCCTAAAAATCAAGTTAAAAGATATAAAACTTATGATGTTAAAACTGCAAAAACAAAGAAAATAATTTTTCTCTGTTATTTCAAAGATTTTTAAAAATGCAAATTTTCATTTCTAGCTACGATAACTTTCAACCAAATAGGATGCATTTGTTATTTGTACTTAATGGAGTGGCAACGGGTAAATAAATAATCGTAATTATTGAATATCTATTTCATAATTTTCATTTAATGTGAACGGCAGTACTAATGGCAACATGATCAGTGCAAATATGGTGTTTTCTGTAACAAAAAATGGTCAATTACAGTTAGAGAATACACAGAATTAAAAAAAAGACATTAGTCATCAAGAAAAGCGTTTTAAGTCAAAAAGAACTTTAAAACGTTTTCAGTTTATGGAAGAAATATAAAAAAAGTTCTCTTCAGTTTATAGATAAAATAACATAAAAAATTATATTAAATATTCAGATATCGATTAAACTTTATATTTGGAAATAATAATTTCATTTTTCATATACAGCCCAATATAACAGTCTTATTTCTTTTGTGTGTGTGGAAAGACGTTTATATTTTCAATGGCGCAAGCTTTCTTACATTTTCTAAAGTCTAAGTAAAGTGCTGCTTGAATATGAGAAGGTAAAACAATCTTCATATCAATTAATAATCTTTAACTTTGCTCATCTGCGAGCCTCTTAGTAAAGGACTGCTCGAAATTGAAACTCCAAGATACGTGAAAGCATCGGATGTTTTCTTTCCTACTTTCTCGTATCACCTTCACAAAATTGTCCATTAAATCGTGGAGCCCAAAATACCGAGGAGTCAAACTGCAAAATATTATTGACAGTTATCAATAAAAATACTCATTAAAGACAGCTATGCCACACCTCAAGACATTTCTTGGTTGGTACCTTGATTCGTTTCTCACAGGGCGCTACGGGCATTTGTGTCGGACATTAAAGATACAATGCATTGAATAACCACCAGGTGGCAGTTTAAAGTTTGATCCACTGAGCTTAATTTTTTTATAACCTATTGAACTAAAAGAAAACTCATCTTGTTTGTAATTCTAAGGTGTGTAGAAGATTTTTCTCCCCAGCAGCAATTTTTGTTTTTTATTTATTTATTATTTTTTTTTTGTAATTACTTGCTTTAGTTTCTGTAAGACGTGATTCGCTTCGTTAACAAGATTTTCAGCATTAAGGCATTTCGAGTCTTTCAACTTTTTGAATTATAAAAAAAGAAGAAAAAAGGTTTAGAATCTCTGTTGTATCGTATCCTTCACCTTCCTCAAGAATAAAAAGAAAAAAAATAGTTCCCGAATTCAATCATTTAAGAGAGAAGAGATAGTGATCACACTACATTTCACAAAATGGAATTGGACACAGTGCTCCTTTGTGTCGCTTCAGCTGCGCTTTTTTCCCTTTATAGGTAATTTTCTTCTCTACAGTTATTCTTATTTTTGTCGTCTTAGTAAGTGTTTCAATTTGGAAATCTTTTGTTGAGTGTTGAATAAGAATATTTTAATTTTTTGTGTATTTCAGTCGTACATCAATTTATTAAAATAACTTTTATTAATTCATCCCTAGCTGATATTCCTGGTGTTGCTCGTGATGAAAACTGTTTCATGTGTTTTATTAATAAAAAAATAACTTTGATTAATTTCCATGAAAGCTTCACTGAAACCTAACTTGTTCTTCAGTATTTGTGAGCAAAATTTAAATTACTTATAAAATAACAACTACTTAAAACATAAGAAAGATTGCTGTTGTCACGTATGAAAGCAGCTGTCGATAGTTGCTTAGTGTAAATCGTCGCTTAACAAGCAACTCCACCTATCTCATTCTCTTTTTTTTGAAATTTCAAAGAGGAAGAAAATACTCAATTTTTCGAAATCAGTAATGAAAACGTCTGAAATTTTTTAACATCTGGTATAAACATGAGACCTCATGTTGCTATCATATGTGAACAATTATTCAATAATATTCGTTATAGGTTGGGAAATATTGACTTTTTTCTTCCTCTTTGAAATTTCAAAAAATTGAGATAGGTGGTGTTATTTGTTAAATGACGAAATGTCGTATGCGAAAAAGTAAAAAAAAAATCATATTAGCATTCCACGGAATGACAACGCGAACGTAAATAATCGCAATTTTCAAAATTCTATACAGTGAAACCTTGCTTAACAAGCATAATTCATTCCAGAATCTTACTCGTAATGAAAAACACTCGTTAAGCAAAACAATTTTTCTCATATAAACTAATGTAAAATACGATAATGAGTTCCATGCCAAAAAAATACTGAAAAAAATTTTATGAAGAAAATTATTCAAAGAAAATTATATATAATATTGTTATTATTGCTTTTCTTCTTACTGCATATTACTTTTCCTCTATCGCGGAATGAAACAGCCTGGAATGCGAATTCGATTCGTAGAAAAAAATCGAACAAATTAGTTTATTATTTATGATGCATATTTAATTTTTTACTAGAAAACTGTCTAGAAACATTGAAGCAATTGCTTTTGCCAACGCTTCAAAATTTGGTGAAAATGCGACACAGCATAATCATTAAATAAATTTGCGGCGCTCATAGCCACTGCCTATAATGCTTCTCATTGTACGATGCAAGTTCCCATGACTTCAGCGATTCTCTTATTCAGCTACAGGGTTGTTGCTTTGCTGTTACCTCCTCCTCCTCCTCTGACAATTTCTCCACCACAACTTTCATTATGTGAAACATATTGCAACTCTATACGCTTTTCGACGGTCAGTTCTAGGCTGTGCTCTTCCAGAAGGGTCATCGATATCATTCTTATCCACCTCCAGTCCCATGATCTTGGCCTAAGACGCAATCTCATTGACTACAGGCTCGTTGACTACGGGTCTTCCCTCTTATCGTCACTCGTTATGCGAAATGTCGCTCTTTAAGCGAGTACTTTTTTTCAATTTATTTTGCTCGTTATGCTAATTACTCGTTATAAGAGGTGCTCGTTAAGCGAGGTTCCACTGTATAATATTTTAAATATAAAATATACTTTTATATAAGATATTACAATTCACATAATTATCTCATTGACTGAAACTTTATTTTTCAGAACATGAGTTCACCAAACGATTTTTAAATTTCAGAGCTTTTCGAATAATTACAGACTGTACCAAACGATTTGTAAAAACCGCCGAAATAAGTTGTTAATCATTTTTGTAGAATGTGTCGTGCTGCAAAATTTAACGTATTATGTGTACCAACTATAAAATTCATCGAAGATTACTATTTTTTGATTTGTATATCCGTCCCACCATTGCCCATGTGGCTTCCAATATTTGTCATTTATGTCATTATGTGACGTATCCGTCCTGTTTCCCGTGTTCCAGTTGGTCCTACTATGAAGACACATTCTGTCACATGATCTCTAGGTTGTTGTTTTACGCCATGATACTTTTCTATAAATGTATGGGATCTGCAACTCAATTTAAAGTTATCTTTATAGGTGTCAAATAAATTATAAACATCTCTTGTGCTATGATTTTATTTAACCTTCTAATTAGATGACACCACCCCATTTCGGATATTTTTTATTATTTCAATCTTTTTAAGATGGAAAAGGATACTTGAGACATTTATGCTTATTCAAGAGATTTTTGTATTTCAAATTAATTGTTACTTTGATTTAATTATGGATTTAAATAGCAAAAATTCTGTAATTAGATGCAAGAGACAGATACGTTGTTATTGGTTAAATTGCGAGTGGGTTTTCGGGTCAAATTAATAAAGTGTGTCAAGATATCTATAGTATTTTTATAGATAAGAAATTGCAGTCCAAATGATAAAATATTCTTTTCTATGCACGGAAACAAGTATTTAAGGGGACATAACGATTCTTAAACCTCGAAAAAATGATGGAAAACTGTCAAATTCGATACATTATATCTCTGAAACAAAACAATTAACAAACTCACTTCCATTTTATAGAAAAATATCTGTCATTTCTCTTAAAGTACACACATTTTCAAACCTTCATATTGGTATGCATTTATTTGAGAGAGTAATAAATATGGGTATAATTTTTGGAGAAAAAATGAGATAGCCCTTGCGCGCGGATAAAATTACGGATAACGGTTAAAATATTTATCTAAACACAATATTTTGGGTATCTAAGTAATCCAAACTGTCTGTTTAAGAAACTGAACCTCAATTTATTAATATATAAATTTAATTTCTATTTTATATACCAATTTAAAATAAAATTGTTAAAAATATTTGTAGAATATAGCAAAATACATATTTTATGTAAAATTATTTAGTAGTTCTTGAGATATCGTTCTCGCAATATCAAAAAAATACATTTTGAAATATAGCTTTAAAGATTTGGCCATATTCAATGTTTACGTTGAAGAGCTGATACATTTCCCTTCATAACTGTCATAATTTTTTTAACGCGGATTGTTTTAAATTGTTCAGAAAAAACAGGGAAATAAAATATATTTTTTCATAAAATTGAAAAGTTTCGAGGTTTAACAGTCGTATGTACCCTTAATTAATTGTCACTAAGCCATCACTAAAACCTTCCTCATGCTTCACAGTAATTGTAAACAAAATTTGAAGGAAATCTGTTAAGTAGTTTGGAGTTATCTAGCGTATAAATTACTAATGATTCTCCGTTTATTTCTATAGATTTTCAATCAATAAACAAAATGTTAAAATATATTTCAAATTTTATTGCTAAAATTAAAATTATTTGAAAAAACTTTGATTTGAAGCCAATTCTGTATTTAAACAATAGAATTCTAAAAAAAAATTGTTTAAATGGAACAAAGATGTTATATGTGATTTAAATTTATGAAGTTTTACACTCACGTAAGAAATAATATTTATTTGGATTTTTTCATTGAAATTGAATTAATAAAAATAATATAGAAATATAAAACAGAAAATTAATTACATTTACAGCATTTTTATTACGAATAGCATTGGACGAATATTTAACAAACTAACTTGATGGAGATTCCTTTCAATAAAGAAATTTTAATTTATTTTTGACGATTGATGAGACTCAGTACATCTATTTATCAAAACATCTAGCATCAATCGGACCATTTCAGTTCTTCTAGAGTGGGCCAACGACTGAAGCATCACGAAGTTCTTTTCTCTTTGTATATCGGAAAGAGAGAATTGTTCTTTTTCATTTGTTTAAAAATAATTTGGACTTTTATGTAATGTTTATTGCTTATAAAGAGAAATACTCAGAATTTCCCATTCTAATCTTACATTGGTAGAATATCTGCATTGTTACCACAATTACCCTTATAAAACAGCAGATTGTACAGATTTTTGAAAGAATTTATATTTTTTGCAGACTATACAATTTTACTGAAACGAGATTTATGCCAAACCATATGTTTTGAGTAGCCCAATCAATAATAGTTTTTGAAGCAATACACTTTATCATACCAACTAAAACAAAATAAGTTTTTATATAATAATCAGTTATAGGAATTACATAATAATTAATGAAAAATGTTTTTATTATATTTTTTACTTCCAATAGGAAAAATTCTGTTATAAAAAATTTGTTTAATTTATATATTTTAAGAACCTATTTAAACTAAAATTAATTTTTAAGTGTTTTCTCATGTCTCTTGAACTTATAACATAAATGCACTGGAACGTGATTCGAAAATAAAAAATAGTACAACGAAGCGTTGAATCAAATTCATTGATTCAAAAGAAAGCTACAGTATCTTTACTTATCTTAACTTTAAAAAAAGAAAGAGGCATTGCATGAAATTCTGCTGCCCTTTCCGTATGCAAGGTCATGGAATTAGGTCACCAGGAGCCTAGTTCACTGAGGCAGGGTGTTGAAGTGGAGGAAATAAAAAAAGTAATAGTGAAAAATAAAAGAAGAGATCGAAGCCAGAACAATGGAAAATTGTGTCTAAACCGAGGAAAGAACAGAAACATAGGTTCTTCAAATAGTATAGTCGGTGAAATCATTGAACAACTGTGGTTAGATAAACATATAAATATGCAGATCGTATTAATTAAAATATAGAAATATGGTTTACTTGTTATGTTACCTTAAAGACTTCTTTATTGTTTTTCTAAGAGATAATAGCACATTTAATATAAAGTTAAGATCCCAGAAATGCTGAAACTAATTCAGAAAAATTGTTTTTGTAAAAGTTATTTTTTTTAAAATTTCTTTACACACAACTACTTTTATAAAGTTTCAACAACTGAAATTTTGTGCAGTTGCGTGTACCGGATTGAAATGCAATATTTTGATATTTTCATAACTATTACCATTTAATCAATTCGTTTTAATTAAATTTTTATTTCATATAAGAAGCGTCATCTGATTGCGAATTTGAGAAAAAGCGAGTACAAAATTCTATATTATTTATAATAACGGATTGTGAAATATTCTAAAAACTGAACACAGGAAACTGGATCAGTATTATACAACTTCATTTCAAACAAAACAATTAGCGACCCGTGAAGAATTTTATTCCTTTTATTCACGCAAATGGTAAATTCTTCGAACATATTTTTTGCCAATGCTTCTGATGCGATTCTTTTAAAATGAACTTTAACGTTTAAACTTTAAATATTTCGTTTATTCTATCAATTTATGTTCGCAACATCCAGTCGATTAGTTTTAAAACAATTTTAAAAAAACGCTCCTTTATCCAATATATTCCTAATAAAAGCGTGTTTTTAATTTTTGGGATTTTTATGATTTATTATAAGAAAGAAGAAAATAATTCTTTATAAAGAGGCGAAATTTTCCAATTTCTTATTCTGCCTCCCTTCGGATTATTTTAGCAATTTCTGTTCTATTAAATCTCCTTTTAATTTATCTGTGTAGACATGGCTTAATCTTATTCATATGCTGATAATAATTTTAAGTATATAATTAGTATCTGGATACAATAAACGTAGTGGATATTAAAATATATTATTAAATATTTATGGACCATAATGAAAGTTCACTAAGGTGAATTTGGGACACTGAATACATTTGTGAATGCTGTGCTTGTTTGTCTACTTTCAATAAAACGTAATTTTAATTTAAGGAGCTTCACGAAAAATCATGACTACTGGAAGAAACGAAAAGTTCCTCAAGTTCATCGTGATTGGGACGTGTTTAACAAAGTAAGTATAATTATAAATTTTAGATAGATATTTTTAGAAAAAAACTCTAGAAATTAATTAAATTTTTCTCGATCCCGAGTTCCCCAGAAAAAGCAAATTCCCAAAATCTCAACGAAGAAAACGAGATTGGAATCGTTCGAAACAGACGGAGTTACTTTTCTCCCTTATAAAGAAATACTAAGTCAGTAATCTGCAGAAATGATTTGTAGATACACGAATGAGGAAAGGAGCATCAAGAATAAAAAGGTTTTAAGGATTTCCCGAATCCTTAAAACGCTTTTAAATCAGAGACTACAAAACGCTTTCAATCCTCAGGCGAAGAGTTGATAGTAACTTCCAGATCCAGAGAAGATAATACGCAAGAAATTAATATTATAATGGGATAATGTTTTAATTAATGCGTTTAGGGAAAGTAACAGATCAGATTAGCAATTCCTCAAAAAGCTATTAAATTCTGATGAAAGAAGCTACACAAAATTTTACTAATCTCATAATACCTCAACATTCTTTGCAAAATACTCATGAAGGTTATTGGTACTCGCGTACTATTATGGTTAACATCAATAGCCTCATATTATTTTGCAATGGACTTTTAAATAGACACTGCGTAAAAATTATGAAATAGTCAATTGTTAAGATAAAAAATTATATTGCATTAGAACTTTTAAAAATCATAGCTGACGCGACCATAATAGAAATTCAATTTATTCAAACATTCGATTTTAAAAAGCGTACAGACCTAGAAAACGACTACTTTTAAACTAAAACTCGCAGGTCTATTTATTTGTAATTTTGAACAGTTTTATTAAACAATGCATAATTTACACTTAACAGTATGCATTAATAACAGTAAGTAGTTTATAAACGTACACTTCATATCATATCCTAACGTACTCAATTTTTTCTCAAAAGAATATAAATTTTATTTCTTTTGAATTGAATACATTGTACGCACAGCCTTAAAGCTCCCGATATAATTAAGAAACTTAAAAATTATTCATTTTTTATCACTTAGAACAGAAAGTAGGAAATATTAAATAAATGGCAAAACAATTCAGGAATAAAAACAGTTTCTTTTTTAATAATTTTTTGATTTGGCTTCCATGAACCAAAATAAGTTCGAATTCTTGACTATCTTTTCATATTATTTGAATTGGAAATCTAAGGGATCAAAAAATGAATTTGAACTATCAATTAATTTAAATTACAAACGGTTGGGAGACGTCACTCATTCCGTCATGTTGCAACATGCGGAAAGAGTGACGTCTCCCAACCCAACCGGGGTACCAGAATAGACCCGTACAACAAGTTCCTCTGAACAAGTTATAATTGTTTTCTCATTCGAATCGACATTAATTTCGCATCTTTGGACAATTTTCAATCGCAATTCAAATGTAACTCTTGCGAACAACTCCTCATGGTTTCTCTCGAATCGAATGGCTAAGGAAATAGAGACGCGATTTCTACATTGTTCAACACAAGAAGGTTAATATGTAATTTCATATAAAAATATTATTATTTTGAAAGTAACTAGCCCTTTAATAATAATTAATCGTGGGCCATTTGTTTTGTTTTGCTTAAGCTATTTTTGTTTTGAGTTCTAACGATCGGGAGCTGTCGGACGGATATGGTCGAGTTTTTGTTTTGTTTATTTACATTAAATGCCTCTACTACTTAATTCCGGTGTAATTCTAAGGGGTCTATTCTGGTACCCCCGGTTGGGTTCCGTTGTTAACGTGCGGAACCCAACCCAACTCCCAACCCAACCGGGGGTACCAGAATAGACACCTCTGTCAATGGAATCTTCAAAGCGGAAGTCCAAAAGCCATGGAAACAAAGTCAAGGTTTTTAATGTAAGTAAACAAAACAGAAAACTGGTCCATAAAAAAATATATTTTTTGGAAACGGCAATAGGAAAAATTTCATGTACTTAGTGGTGCTGATGCAATACAACTTCTCTTTGGGTGACAGACGTGGATTTGAAAAAATATAACTTCTGTTAGAGAATTCATATTATTTCCAATTCTTTTATTAATTTTGGATGGGCGAAAATAATATTATCTCTCTGACTGCACATCCCGCGATTTTCACGGGTTAGAAGCAAGCTCATTTTTGCTGCATCCTGCGATTTTCAGAGGCAAATGAGTTTACTTAGTACTTATAAAGCTTTGAATCATATTATACTAATAAAACTTTGCATATAAACAACAACTCGCTTAGCTCAATGGTATTTGAAAACCTTTGCAAACCTTCCAACTAATAGTAATTTAAAAAGTAATTACACAGTCAGAGAGTCAATGAAATTGTTTGCAAATGCAAAATAAAAAATTAAATTACGTAATAACCGGAAGGTTATAAATATCGTTACATTTTCTTGTTAACCCTCTCACACCGAACGAGGCGGTCCCAGGCGGTATAAAAATTTCCCCTTAACAGCGACGAAGGCCGGTCTGAGGCGGTTGGCTTCTTTTGAGAGGAGGTTCTGAGATCGCTTAGGAGATAAGTGCGGTAGGGGAATTATTAATCCAACTATCCTTGCCAACCACAGCCCATTTCCATGCGCCTTAAGGGAAGGTTATAGCAAAGGTGGGGTAAATGATCACACAGGTTGCGAGAGTCCAATTCATGTCGCTTTCTTCCAAAATGTTCCGATATTAAAGGAACTATGAGAAAACAGTCACCTCTGGATTAAAGAGTTAAGAATGATATGTCCTTTTAAGCCTAATGAGTTTATCTTTGAGCAACATTATTGTCTTAAAATTTACTTGAAATTAATCTCTTTCAGCCGCTTATATTCGAACTTGATGTTGCAAGATCCCGTGAAATCGGTCCCATATATGGGTAAGCAAATGCGTTAAGATTTAAAATTTTTTACTTACACACCTTTTATGATATGAAATTTGTAACGTACTATATCCTATTCATTTTTTTTTAAATTTCAGTTACTATTTTGGGGATGAACCAGTACTCTCTGTTGGTGACCCAGAGCTTTTAAAAGAATTGCTGGATTGGAAATCGAAAAATTTTAGAAATAGAAGGGTAAGAATTTGAGGTTGCTGATGATGAGTTGAGTTCGTCAGATATTTGTATATTGAAAATTTTTATAAGTATGTGATAAGCAAATAAGACGTCTACTCATTTCAACTTAAATGAAATATGATAAGCAAAAGTCATTTGCAATTTCGTATTCATAAAATTTAAGTTCATGAAAAAGATAAAATTTTTTAAACTTGTATTTATTGAAAAAACTGTGAAATGATTTCTCTCCTTTTCAAGCCATTAACCCTTTCGCGTTCATTGGTTTCGCAGTGAAACCACACATTGAGCATTTTTTTTACTGCGCATGGGAAAAAGTAGCGTAATTTTCTTTCATAACATAAGAGCCAGACATGTAAGGCAACTTATATAAAAATTCCAGTTCAATACCGTTAGCATTCACAAAGATATCGACATTGCAAGAGCTAAATTACTTTTGATCTCTAAGAGAAAAAAATTGATGAGGGTTCTTGCACAAATTGATATTTTTTAAAATTGAATCTTGGAAAGCAATATTGAATTTTATGAAGGTTGAATATCTTGAATACTTTCGTATACTTATAAATTAAATACATAATTTAAATTGCATATCGATGATAACTTATTCGGAGGTAAAATGGCCCGTTACCATTCATTAACTTTACTGTGAAACCACACATTTCTTGAAAATAAAAAAAATACTATTTTTTTCCTTTATATATTCATGATCAGCTACACGTCTAATACTCATTTTAGAAATAAATTTAGTAATTTGCAGAACGAAACATGTAGTGAACATGAAAGGATTAAGGGGGCATATGAT
>BGPR01000568.1:256731-286323 GCA_013235015.1 Araneus ventricosus | reverse complement strand
AGGATTAAGGGGGCATATGATAGAAATGTTATATGTTATAATTGTTGCATGTAGTGAACTTGAAAGGATTAAGGGGGCATATGATAGAAATGTTATATGTTATAATTGTTGCATGTAGTGAACTTGAAAGGATTAAGGGGACACATTACCTTCTCAATATTTTTTTAAATTTGAAGTATTGTTGAAAAAGATTTCACAGTATTGAGACTCAACAATCATATAAAGTCATATTGAGGAGAAAAAATTCATTTTATCGGCATACTTAGTTTAAATTTAAATTTTTTAAGAAAAATTAATTTTTTTAATCCTTACTGCTTTAACAATTATTAATATTTTTACTTCAAATTTTATTTGTAGTTCACTGAAATATATTACACAAAACAGTTCATGGAGTTTAAGGTGTATCAGATAGTCGCCTAAATATAGATATTTTACTGAATTATATGATGAAAAATGAGGGAATTTAGCAGTACCTCATTTTATATCTTGCTTATAAAAACACTAAGCAACTGAATGCTTATTGCATGCACAGTTTTGTCATATAAATAACGATAAACGTGTACAAGAAAATTTGAAAGCTGTTTCTTAAAAAGGAAAAAAGTCTTACCATTTTGAAAACATGAAAGTGCAGAAAAGTTCGAAATGGAGAAAAAGCCATTTAAAGTTGTCATTAGCGCATTTTTTTCATTAGTCATCGTAAATAAAAATCTCAAGAACTTCTGAAATATTAAAGATACGAATTTGAAATTTTGAAGCAATAAGTAAAACGATAAGAGCAACTAAATAAGCCAATAAAATGAAAATCTTGGCCATTTTGTGGGTAATGTGTCCCCTTAAAGAATAAGAACTGTGGTCTCTGTTGACCGCCTGTTGGGTTATGTGCTTTAGTCTTCCCTCTTGAATCCATAAATCGCATGCAGAGGAAAAAATTTTTAATAGTCCACTACAGTGTGTTTCAAAATCCGTGGTACATATGCTAAGAGCTGATAGATCACAATTGCGCAATCACGGCATAGTTATGTGCCCGAAACAGCCGGTGAAGTGCTAGATAGAGGAACGAGCTGTGTGACAAAGAATTAAGAGGACACCGGTGAATTTAAGGAATAAATTTTATTAACCCATTAATGGCCAAAGCGCATTTTTTTCCCAATATTAGCATGAGCCGCGATATTGTGGGGAGACAGTAAGGTTTCTATGTGACCCAGAACGAGAAAGTTACGACTGATAAATAAATACAGTGAAACATCTCTGAGCGGCCACTCCTCCGTTCCGAGAAAAATTGGTCGCTCAGAGGGGGTGGCCGCTCTGAAGGGTTTTCGTTACAATTACAAAATAATTGCTATAATACATAATATAAACAAGTCTGACGCATATTTCTTATTTAAAATGAAGTTTGAGACTTATCTAAAGAGAAAACAGTACTTTATTTAATAATTTTTTACATTTTTTGAAAAAAGGATACAATTTGTGACTGTTTTAAGTTTTTACCCTTCTTGGAAAAAAACATTTTTTCAAGTTCGTTTTTCAGTTTAAAAAGTAAATCTCGAACCGATGCGTTTGTCAAATGGGATGGGCGAACCCACCCAGCGGCCGTTCAGAGGGGTTGAGTGGCCGTTGCTAGGGGTTATTTTAACAATAGGTCTATGGGCCGAAAAATCCGTGCCACAAAAAATTGGCCTTTAAGAGTGGTGGCCGCTATGCAGGGGTGGCCGTTCGAAGAGGTTTCACTGTATATATATTTCAAAATAGTTATTCAATTAATTTTGTGAAAATATCTCCTGTAAAGATGCTTTGAAGTATTTTTTTTAAAAATGCAGAATCTATGTAAATAATATATCACAGTGGAAACTCCCTGGGGATCGAGGTCCATGCTTAAGATTCCTTTCTTCCTAAATCTTCTTACAAATTATACCGTTTATGAGCATTAGATTTAATGGCTTCTAATATGTGTGTGTGTGTGTGTGTGTGTGTGTGTGTGTGTGTGTGTGTGTGTGCGTGTGCGTGTGTGCGTGCGTGTGTGTGTTGTTAAAAGCTACGAAGATTATTTAAAAAAAGTTAACAAGACCTCCGACGTATTTTGTATAGTAATATTACATATCAGGGAATCAACTGAAAAACATTAAAAAAATCCTGCATGAAAAATTTATGTTTTATTACCCTTCTATGCCTAGCTGCCTTTTATGCAAAGTCCTATTAATGCAAAAATGATCACAATCAAAATCTAAAACTATGTGCAATTCCAAAAAGAAAACACATTCTTACAATAGCATTTACCGATATATCAGATAAATGCAAGTAAATTAATTGGTAAATGATCGAACAACCATTATTACCCTTTTTTCCTACTACTATAACAACTTTCCGAATCTGCGTTCAAAATAAAATAGGCTACACTATAAACTGAACGCTTGATAAGTGCTGTCATCGATGAACATAAAAGAAACGAACACTTAAGAATACTTTTTTGTAAAATTTATGTTGAAAAAATATTTCCTATGAGTTTGCTATGCCTCAGAATGAAATAAAGGAAGTTTGAATATAACTTATAAAAGACATGTAAATGCATTCACATTGCAAAGAATCACAACCCACGTATACATAGGTATAATACTAAAAAATATCAATTTTTCTTTCGTTCTGAAATTCGTAATATATATATAAGGAAAGCATTATAATGGCTCAAATGTTCGATCTCTAGATTTTGAGGCATTGCCAAGTTTTAAAGCTCCCGGGGCGTGTAAATTGTGTTTGTTTTGTTGTCTCATAATGTCGCATAAATACGCTAAATTTTAAATAATTTTCTTTCTTAATAATCAGAATTATTATTCAAGATATTCGTGAAGAAATTATAACAATCATTGACGAAAATGAAAAGGTAAGTGATTGCTTTTTTCATTTTAGTTTCTAGATTCCTAATGATACAGAATGAAGAATTTGAAGGAATTCTTGAAGTAAGTCAGAAGTTATTGGTAAGTAAATTAGATATTGCTAACAATAATACTGATTTTAGACATGTTGAATGCTTAATATTATTTTCGATTTAGCTGAGCAAAGGGCTTTAGAGACCGTTTGAAAGTTTACGAGAAGATTTCATGATTATAGTTTTTCACTGTTATAAGATAAAAGAAATTAGATGAAAATACAGATGCTTTCATCGTGTTTTAATTGTTTGAAAAAAAATTCAAAGTCTGTAAACACATATTGTCTCCTCATAGCTTGTCATTAAGACAAATGAAGCTTTCAACAAAAGTACGCAAACCAGTAAGTTGATTTGAGATTTTATAAGTGTAAGCATTTTAGGTAAAATATTAACATAAAGGATTTAAACAGCTGAATTATTTTTAGAGGTTCAATTTTCACTTTCATGTTTATTAAAGAGTTTATTATAAATACAACATATTAGAGTCCATTTACAGTGAAGAAAATATAACAAGTTGTTCTTACTGCTTCCGATTACTGAGAATGCATTAACATTTCGTGCATCATTATTAATGAATATGCTGACTGAATTTGTAAAACTCTTTAAAAAATTAAGCTGGGTTAAATACGCCAAAAGCACAATAGGTTCTCAGAATTAATTAGTGGTAATAATTAGAGTAATCGAAGAATTCTTTGATTTTCTAAATCGATCCTTTTCAGAAATTTCTCATTATTGTATTCTCTTAAAAGGATTTCATTTCTTAGTTTATTGAAGTCATTAGAGTAATCTCATCTTTCGTTTTCTATGATGTTGAATATTGCAGCTGGCTTTGTTAATATTACGAGGCGTGTCCGGAAAGTAAGTACCGTTTCCCTCTAACGCCACCGCAGCGCTAGTGTCGCAGTTCCGCGCAGGTGCACACGTGTCTGTGGTTCATTGTCTGTCCACTGACGCCATTGCAGCCGGATTGTCTTGTGTTTACATATGTTAGTGAGCGTTCAAAATGTTTAAGATGATTGCCGGTCCCGCCGACTGTGAAGTGCGTTTTGTAATACGGTTTTTGAACGCAAAGAAAGTTAAGCCAGCTGAAATTCATAGTCAACTTGTAGAGATTTATGGTGCAAATGTAATGACTGATGGAATAGTTAGAAAGTGGGTTCGACAATTTAATGATGGACGCACTAATGTTCATGACGAAGCACGGAGTGGGCGACCTTCTGTTGTCAATGATGGTTGGTTGCAAAAGTGAATGAGAAAATTCGCGAAAACAGACGGTTCACAATAAGAATGCTTTTTGATGAGTTTCCACAAATTTCAAAAACTGTTTTTCATGAGATTGTCACAATTCTCTTATATTATCGCAAATTGTGTTCCCGTTGAGTTCCGAAAATGCTTACGGATGTCCATGAAACGAAGTGACTTGGCAGTGCTTTGAAATTTCGAACCCGATGCAGTGAAGAGGGCAATGAATTCCTAAACAAAATTGTGACCGGTGATGAAACTTGGGTTTGTTCTTGAACTTGAAGCGTGATTTTGGAGGTAGGCTCTTTGACAGCGATGGCGACGCAAAAAACGGTGTTCAGCAGTGGCTGTCTTCACTGACGGCATCTTTCTTTGAAGAGGTTATAGACAAGTTGGTTTTTCGCTATGACAAATGTCTGAACAATGGTAGTAACTATGTAGAATAATAGTTTACGAAATGCTCTTTCATGTAAAAATAAATTTTGTTTTGAAAAAACATTTTTATAGGAGTTTTTCCAAAACGGTACATACATCCGGACATACCTCGTATGACTACTTCAAAGTGATAAATGACTACGTTAAAAGAGTTCAGAGTCCATTGGATCGAAATAAGTAGGAATCATAGTCTACCATACATGGAAAGCAGAATCACAATGAGGATAAAATGAAAGTCACTAAAATTTATAGATTTTAAAGAGGATTGAAGAGTTTGAAGGGCAGACAATAGGCATTCGCAATATTGAAACAAAGTACAGAAAACATTAACAAACCAATCAGCACTATTTAATATGACGTGATGGTTTTGAAACTCAGTGATGTAATGTGTGAGTACTTTACACTAACATGCTTATTAATGGAACATGGATAAACATCCGAGTCTAGTTTTTCAAAATTTCAAATCTATTTTTCCAGTTGTGTTGCTGGTGTGTTTCGCATACCGTATTGAACATTTTTCAAAATCGTTTCTTAAGACATAAACCACCTTCATATCCACAATTCTGATGAATTTAGATTTTGTCTCATTAATAACTGCAATTTTGGATTAAGAATTGTAGTTCTGATTGTCATTGGAAATAAAAATGGAGTACTTAGTTTACTATCAGTACGCTTAACACAGTCGCATTTGGAGAAGAAGAATATTTTCTTTCCTTTCAAAAAATTGCTTTATTTTTCTACACTAAAGTCCTAAGTAATTCACTACTAAGTTTATTCTTGGAATGACATTAATATATTTAGAGATAACGATGATGTATTAATTACAATATAATTCCATCTATTCGCTATGTAATTAAACAAGTAAGTGCATGTTTTTGTCTTTTCATAGAAATTTTTTTCTTGTTGTCATAGGAAGGTGGAATAATATAACTAAGTTAAGTGTATACTGAGGTAAGTTGATGTAACACTTAATTAGACAAAGAATGGAAACATGCAGGACAAAATTTGACATAAAATAATAACGTTTATGTAAAGAAGACAAATCTTAAATAATTATTTAATACCAGAATTCTGGTTGGAAAACAGGAACGAGTTAGTTCTTGCTAGTTCTTGTTAGTTCAGAAAAAATTAATCCTGCCATTCCGCAAGGGTAATATACTAAAATGACAAAGGACTAAAATATCTGCTCGGCATAATAATTAGTTCTACGGGGAATGAAAAATTATTATTTTTACAACATATGCACCATTCCTGTACACAAGAGCAGACAGCGAAAGTGTTCTACCATGACTTGCTAGTACCCTTCCACAATATGGCTTATTTTGATTTTTGTTTCGTAGTGTAGTGAACAAATCATACATTTTGGAACAATAGTTCTTCCCGCCCAATTAAGTTATGAATATATTAAAACATATTATTGTTCGTTTGTTTCTCAAATGACGATATCTCCCAGATAGCAAAGAAAGCTTGTCTGAAAGGCTTTGGAAACCTTGTCGTCGGCAAGGGTAAAGGGTTGTCACAAAGGTTTCCATGACAAGGGTTGAACCTTTCGGCAAGGTAAGCGGAAAGGTTCGCTAGTCAACAAGAAACAAGGTTTTCTATAAGGTTTTCAGTAAGATTTCCCCAAGCTTTTATTACAAGCTTGTTTTAGGCTTTCCTCAAGCTTGTTTCAGGCCTTTCAAAAGATTGTCAGTAAAATTTCCCCAAGCTTTTATTACGAGCTTGTTTTAGGCTTTCCTCAAGCTTGTTTCAGGCCTTTCAAAAGGTTGTTAAGAGCCCTCCTTCGGCGGACAAAATAGAGCTCCCCTTCCCCCCTCCGAAGCCGTAATCATACAGAAGGGTCCAACCCCCTTTTTTCACCCCCTCTTCAAAGCCAAACAGAGGGGTCCAACCCCCTTTTTTATCCCCCTTCTTCTGACGTCATCTGGAATGACAATTAATTGGAAATCTTAATTATTAATTTCAGTTAGTTTGATTAATCTAATTTTTAATTGAACTTACTTGTACGATTAGATTGTAGATTGTGACAAAATTTCAAATTCCTCTCAGCCGCGGATCGAACTCGCGTTCCTAGAGGTGGAAAGCAAACGCAGTAACCACTATACCGGACGAGGCTACACACAATAGGACAGGTGGTTAATAAAACGTTTTCTAACGTCAATTTTGCGGGAATTGTTTCCGAAACAGTTTACGCGGAAATGCTTTCGCAGACTTGTTGTTCAAACCTTGTCGGTGAGGTATTCATAAAAAGCTTTCCTATGTATACCTTGCGGCAATGGTTTCCTAAACGGTTTTCGCGGAAATGCTTTCGCGGACAGCCTATGGAAAGTGAAATGGCAACCTTTCCGCAATCTTCTTTGCTATCTGGGTTATTTTGAGTGAAAAAGTTTTTTCAAATACTTATAAAATCGTACTTTAGTATATTAGTAATGATGGTTAAAAAAACTATTTTCAGAGGTTGGACAAAAATTCAGGCCACATAAAGGAATAATTTTGACCTGTCGTTCCTTTATTCAGAAAATTTTAGTCCTGCTTCAGAGCTACAATGGCGTGTGGCCTATGAGGAGAATCGCCATTTTGGTTCTTTTACAATTTTCTTCCATTTTGCTTTCATTCTAATTGTATTTTTCGTTCTATTTTGCTTTTTTGTGTTTTATTTTAAGGTTTTATTAATGCTTACTTTTTATAACTTTTAACTTATTTTTCGAAGTTCTTATTTTGTTTTCGTGTATTCTATCAGAAGCAGCTGCATATGCGCCTTTCTGTATAAGGCAAAAGAATTTTAATTAATTTTTAATTCAAGTTATATTAATATTTAATTTAATTTTCGTTAATTTTATCAATTATAACTGTTAAAAAACTATGCTATAAAGAACAAAAAAGAGTGCTTATGATATGAAAACTTCTTCTTTTTCAGAAGTTTGAAACTGGAGACGCATTGATCGATAATCGGACGTCTTTAAAACGTGGAGAAGACTCGAAATGTATTCGGACGATGATGTCTGAAGCCCTCACAACAGCAAGGCTTAAACAAGTAAGACAATCTATGGATAAAGAGTGTTTGGATTTCTTTCCAATAAAATTGCCTTGAATTATATTCTATTCATGCAAAGTCTATCCAAATGGAAAGCGAAATTTTAAAATAAATCAGTACTTTCTAGCAGTACCTCTTAATGAGGTTAGTCACCTTCAAAATACTCTCCTCTTGAATTTATGCATCTTTAGCATCGTGTCTTCCATTTTTTTGGTGCCGCCCTGACATCTTGCGGCTAATTTTCTACTTCCCATTCTGTCGTGCCAAATCGTCGACTTTTCAAAGTACATATCAGCTACAGTAACAAAGGGACGTCCAAGCGGTCTGGAGAGTTACGACCTATTACGATAAATTTTAGAAAGTTTTGATACGCAACTCAAACAATCCATCGATTCCTGACTAACTATGATACGATTCTTGATAATCAAAAAATAAGGCGCACCCTTTACTCCAGTTCTATGAGCCTGCAATCAAAATTATGTCACATGAGATTTTGCTATCTCATCTCAATTTAATTGAATTTTAAATTATGTTTTATACTTATCAAAGTATACATTTCCTCGACGCCAAGATAGTCAATTGACGTGAAAGGGCGTTCAATTTTTCGGTCAAATTTGGAGGTCGATCTTTTAAATGTTTTGGTAAAGTTTGTTTCCAAATTTAAGCAAAATATACCAAAAGCACAAATTACTGATTAACTCTTTAACCGTTTTGTCGTTACGGTTTAAAGGCTAGCCAAAGTTGACATCACATGGTCTTTTTGACCCCACCCTTTCTCTTTTGTTAAGAAATTCTAGAAATTTCGAAAATCTTGCCCCTGTTACTTCATGTACCTTCATGGGGGAGATAGAAGAAAAAGATAATAGCAGAAATGGTGAAACGGGATTTCTCAATTTTTACTGGGAAGTTGGGATCAAATTGACCCGTGCGCGTGCTAGCGTTTTGGATTCATTTAACGTTATGACTAAGCCAGCGTACGAACGTGCGCAGCACAGAAGAAAAGAATACAGAAACGATATGGAAAAAAAGGAGATAAATTCAACTTTCCTTTTTCTTATTAAAAATTGTATTTGTGTCTTAAATACAAGTTATTTATACGAAAAATATCCTTAAACTTTGACCATATTTTATTTTTGTATAAATAGCTAATAAAATAAGGAGAAAGTGTCTAACAATTTGGGATCGAAATGACCCCGCGCGTGTGCTAATGTTCCAAAAAATAGGTGCGAGTGCTGAAAGGTTAATCGGAGTGCCCGTACGCCGTACGGGCAAGGATAGTTTCTCCTTTTCTTTTCTGATTTGCCCTGCATTTTTAATTCGCATAACAACACTACCTATACATGTCACTGAAATAATTTCCATCTGAGTCTATCATTGAGGGGTTTTTTAAACGCAGAATAACAGGTGCGTGGATTTATGCAGCAAAAAATACGCATTTTTTGTGAACGCTTCTTGTAAAAAAAAATGACCGGTTAAGGGGTCCATTATAGCACTCAATAAGTAGTAGCTAAATGATAAGTACAAGAGCAAGCTCAAGGTTAACGATATGTAACTACCATCCTATAAGTTTTGATGTAAAGCATTGCTTCAAAACAGGTTACTGCCAGAAGCTCGCTTTTTTAAATTAAAGTTAAAGGCAAGATTAATGTGATACCCAAACATTCACATTTCACTAATTAAAAACACGTGGATTACATCAAATTATTCATAAATCAACCCAATATCTGCCATTTTCTAAAACTGAGAGAAATTTAGTTTCACATGAAAGAAGTGACTGGGAACATGATATTGATTTTCACGTGTATAATGTCATTCACAATTTAACACGAATGAAGTAATTCATATGCACGTAAAATTCAGTGCATAATACATCTTTAGATTCCATTTTACGTCTGCCCAATAAGAAAAAGAAAACAACGTCACAGAACAACGTAAGACAAGTTGAAATTCAATGTGACATGTTTAGTTACGTTTCTCATATGATTTAAGTCCAGCCACTCCATTTCAAACATAGGTAAATAAATTTGAATTAACACAGAGAGAGAGAGAATAAACAGCAGAAATCTGAAACGAGTTTCTAATAAATCTTGTTCTCTACAGATTATGCATTTCTATATCTGAATACATTCAGTTTAATGATTTCTCAAATTTGTATTTACCTCTTCCGTTAAGTACTCATGCATAACTATTTTGCATCAAGAAATTATTATTATTATTTTAATTTCAGGTTGTGGAGTTGGTCTTGGATGATTGCGTTCAGGATCTTTTGCAGAATTTCAGGATAGCAGCTGAAAACGGAACCGCAGTTGATCTTCAAAGGCAGGTTTCTTCACTTTTTCCTTAACAAAAAATTAGAATTTCAATTTTTGTCAAAAAATATTTCATGTATTTTCAGTGACAATATTAAATTGTATACTCTAAATTTTCTACGATTTTTTTTTCAATTCTCTTAAGAATCCATTGTACCTTCCGATTTTCAGAGACAACATTAGACAGGAAATTCAGAAAAAACATTTTTTAAATTCTAATTTCGGTATATTAATTCCTTTCCATCTTAATATATATGACGCCTTCACCTTTTCAGTGACAACAGTAAATTTTCCATTAAATTTTATATTCTAACTTTGACATATTTCTTCATTTCTTTTCAGAGTGTACGATTCCTTCACACTTTCAGTGACAACATTAATTTTTTTTTATTCTAACTTCGAAATGTTAATTCTTTTCCATGATAATATGTATGATATCTTCACATTTTCAGTGACAACAGTAAATTTTCCATTAAATTTTATATTCTAACTTCAGCATACTTCATCATTTCTTTTTAGAGTGTACGGTGGATTCACATTTTCAGAGACAACATTAAGTTTTATATTCTAACTTTGGCATATTTCTCATTTCTTTTCAGAATCTATGGCGCCTTCGCCATGGAAGCAATTGCAACTGCTGCCTTTTCCCTCAGAGAAATACATAATGAACCATACAACATCCTCACAAGAATTCTTGATTCTGTTTCATTTAATTACCTCAAATTCCAGCTAACCTCCCATTGTAAGTGGTGCTTATTTCAAGATTCGGTGCTGTTTTTAATGCGTCAAATCTGGGACATACAGTTTCTCTTTCAGCAAAAATGATAACCAAACATAGTTAATATAAATAATAGTATTAAATATAGTTGCTATTAAAAATACTATTATAATAATTACTGTTTCAAATATTGATATTATCTTTAAAGCATCAGATTTAAGATGAATAACTTTTGTTTTAGCGAAAATGGAAAAGCAAACGCATTTACTATATATATAAGTATTAAATATAAATGTCATTGAAATTACTAGTGAAAAGTAACTGTTTTGAATATCGATAATTTTTACTTCAGCAAAAAGCGAAAAACAAACTAAATTACTGTAAATATAGGTATCATCTTTTCTCTACTGTTAATAAAGGAGAAAGTGTGTCTGTGTGTTGGCGCTCTACAAGGCAGACGATTTGACCTACAGCTACGAAATTTGGCACAAACCTATTTTGGAAACTGCACCTTTAATCAAAAATTGATTTAAATTTTGGCGTTTTTCCTTGATAACTTCGGAAATTATTATACCAAAAATTTGATTTTTACACCTTCTGAAAATTTAAAAATGTATCTTTTTCATGACACCAATTTAGTTGACGTACAATTTTTTCTCTAATTTTAATAAATTTTGAAAAACATATTTAAGTATATTTTAGTAAAATACATTTCATTGTGTAAGCATATTTAATATTTATGCCTGGCAAAAGCATGACTTCAACTTATTTATTGTTATAACAGTGCATGATACCAGATAAGTGGCAACAATCAGACGTTGAGCTACTTTGAATTTGATTTAAAATGAGAGATGTGTACGAGTACGGTTGAACGAAGTGACGATGTACGCAGATTACGAAGTGTGATAGTTGTGCTTTAGTGTTCTAATAAATGTTTGTTTAATCTTATAAGAAGTCTTATGGTGGTCAATCGAAAAACCAGAAATTGTTTCAATGAAATTCAAATAATTTTCAATGTTTTCTGCAAATATTTTATCACTACCCGTCTTCGGCGACCAGCGTGTTAGCCAGGACTATAATTTCAACTGAATCTCTTATATATAAATTGGTATTCATGGTTCCCTTAACAAAGTAATTTTAAATTTAAAATTTTGATAGATATTTAACCCATGTTCTTTCAATAGCATTGCACCTATTCTGTTCATCGTCTGCATGAACGTCCCTAATGGAGTCGAGTAACTGTCTGTGCCATGTAGCACACAATTGCCCGTTGTCGGCATCAGCTTCACTTTCTAATTCCTCTTGAAGAAAATGCAATTGATTTTAACTTTAAAATGTGGCGGCACATTTTACGTCCGGCAGCATATTATCTGTATAAAATTATGCTGATTAAAACATATCATTAGACATTAAGATATTACCTTAGTTTTCACAATGAAATAGAAACATGCAAATAAAAATATATTTAAACAATGAAAATGGTTCGAATTGCGTTGCAACAATCAAAAATATTGCTGTAAATTAGACAAAAAATACTTTTAAAAGATTATCAAAATTAAAGAAAAACTTTTATTGCAACTTAATTGATATCATTAAGAAGATAATTTTTTGTGCTTTCAGATGGTGCAAAAATGATTTTTGTTCTGTAATATTTTCGAAAGTTATCAAAGAAAAGCGGCAATATTTCGCTTATTTTTTAATTAATTAAAATTTCAAAAAACGGCTCAGATTTGCTGATTCCCATCCTCCAAACAATGTTCGTACCAAATTTTGTAGCTCTAAGTCCAGCGATCTGCCCTGTAGAGCGCCAACACACACATAGACACAGACCACACACACACACACTTTCTCTTTTATTATTAGTAGAGATGGGTTTTTCTTTCATTGTTGCGAGCTATGTAATGAAGTTTCTGTTTAAATTTTTCATACATTTTGGCAATAAAGTTATGAATTTGAACTTTCTTATTAAATTTCATTAACTTTTCTGCGAAACTTATTGATGAAGTCCTCTGAGATGTTTTGTAATATATCCGATATGCTGAAAGATAATGTTGGCTATTCTTTAGGTTTTTTCTAAGCATTTGTGAATCCACCTAATATGCTGTTAGAGACTCACATATAATAAAAGAAAAACACACCCTATCATTTTAATGTTCGCATCAATCGCGATTTTTAAAATGAGAAATAAGAAATTGAATTTACCTCTTTACACAACGCGTAATCAAAATTTAGATGGCGTGACGTGGCGTCGCATTTGTATGCAAATGCGACATCATGAGACTTGACTACATTAGGGGTTTCATGTATGCAGAAAAACAGACACACATAAATAACGAGACTTGAATATGCTTGGAAAATCATCCGGTAAGTGCACGGTGAAAACAGTAAAACAAGCAGGGCAATGGAGAACGAAACTTTATTTACGAATATTCCGGACAATACGAAGAGTAGAAACAAAACAAAACAAAAAAAACCAGCGTTAACACAAATTGGAAACAAAAGCATATAAAAATTCACTAATAATAACAGTAACAGCACTTTCAGTACCGCTCGGTGTCTATCAGCTTACCATTTCGCACCTCGGACTAAATTCTGAAGACGATCGCATTCCAAAGGAGTCCCAAAAACGTTCAAAATCGTTCACTCGTTTCAGCAACTCCGGGTAATTATAGTCTCTCCGACAGGGCGCACACATCACATGGAAATCTCTAGAGAAATCCGGATCTCGGCTTCTATGAGAGTTAGGATTTCAATTCCCGCATATTCGAGAACCTTTATTTTGTCTTCATGGTCGAGGGCATTTGTTTCACGTGTCCCCTATAGCTAGTAAGAACCTCTGACAATGTCTCTATCCAACCATAAGACTAGCATTACTGGGAAGCGACATTCCAGGTTCGTAACAAATATCCATCGCAGTTCGATATTTAAAAATACTTTGCTCGTGAATATCAAGTTTTGCATAAGAGCGTAAATTGATATGGAACACAACCAATATTCTAAGCTGACCAGCTGGTCGCCAAAGACGGCTAGTTTGTAAATGCCATTAAAATTTTAAATTAAAATAATATCAAAAATTATTTTTATAAAAGTATTGTTCTAAATATCGTCAATGGGATTCTCAAAAATTTCGACACCCTGTTTGAAGATGTTAATTAATGTTTGAAGTAGAGTTTTTTAATGTTATAGCTTCAAGATACTTTGAACATATTAATGTTCATGTACATGTTTCTTTTACTGTAGCTCTCAGTGTTTAAAGTCCACAAAGAGCTTCATTTTCTGGAAAGGTTGAAATCTTTGTGGTAATTTCTAAGGCTTTTTTGGCGATTAAATATTTAACCAAACGATTTAGCTAACTATTGGCGATTAAATTTATAACCTCACTATTTAGCAAATTACACTAGTTCCATTTGAAATTTAACCGTTTTAAATATAATGAATTAAAATATCTCAATGAACACAGAAATCAACGCTTTGTATATTAAAGATAGAACTGGCTCAAACTTGGCGCTTGATACAGTATCTAAACGGAGTTGACGATTGCTTGTATCGGAGAGTTACTGGAAAATGGCCTGATTATTAATAATTATGTAATTAGACTGGTTTATTAGTAATTATATCCTTTTAAACAAAACAGAAAACTGGTCCATTGCGGCGAAAAAAAAATTGTTTCATGGCTTAGTACTGTGCCCATGTGAAATAGTTTATTTTGAAGGTATAGGAACTGGCAGAATGTTAAAATTGATCTTTGGACCACTAACCTCCATTCTTCTTAACCTGAGATATATGAAGATTGTAAAACAATTGATTGACACGTAGAAAGCCATGTAGTGTTATATATTAAATATGCTTAGAGACCTGTTCATGAAAAGGCTTGGAAAAAGCAGTTATTGTTTATTATTTTTACATGAATGCTGTTGAAGTTTTTCAAAAATGTTTAATTTACTCATTATTTTTATCTGAGTTATTAGTAATTTTCTACAAAAATCATGAATTGATAAAGAGATATCTGGCATTTAATAATGGCTGTTAATCTCTTAATGCCTTTTGCTGAAATGATAAATTTCAATTTTGGAAAGAAAAATGTAAAGCTTTGGATATAAATATATTTCATAGGGTTTCTCTGTCTTCTTCATATCAGCTGTGTAAGAAAATAAACTGTTATTTCGTTATTATTCGTTTTACTATATTATTCGTTTCTATATTATTTATATTATTCGTTATATTATTCGTTTTACTATATATCATTTCGTTTCGTTATTTTCGCTATTCGTTTTATTACTTTTCGTTTTATATTGAATTGAAAAATGTTCATTTTTCATAAAAGCCGATGTCTTAACAGCGAAAAAATTATTTTCACTATTTCGCAAAATTTAAATATTATTTTTATTTCTTTACAGACCCCTTCTTTTATGTGCAAATGAGAATATTTGGAATAAATATTTCTACCAGAAGGGATACGAAAAAGTTAAAAAGGATTATTCTTGACATTATTCAAGAAAGGATAAGAAGTGAAGAGGTAATATACAGGGTGTCCAAAATAAGTGGAACAAGTGTTTACTTCCTTAGATATTAATAATAGAAATATACATACAATAACAAAGTTCTGTCAAATGAATTGAGAATTTGTCTGACAATATTTTGGCTTCTGTAGGGACCCATCATAAAAAATTTGAAAAAATTACATTTTTATACAGCCCTGCATAGTGCAAAAATGTTAATTAGTAAAACGTTTATTTTACACTCATCTTTTCACATACAAAGTAACACAATTCTATATGCAAAAGTTACTGATATATCAGAAGAAAAAATTATTGACTTATATCACTTTTCTATACTTCTGACTGCTATTGGATTCAGTCTTTCTTCGTACATTTCAAGTATAATATACATATTTAAATAAGTTATTAAAAGGGCGGAATCACAGGAAATAACAATGTATCTGGTAACTCTTTTTATATCTAAAAAATGTTAAATAATACATTAATTGAAGTATTTGCAAAAATAGATCATCTTGTGAACCTTCGAAAAATATCCAAATAAGTGACGGCTAATCTTTTGAGAAATAAACAGCGCTGTGAAAATTTTACTAGAATACAATATCTTTATCTTTGAATAGCCCAAATTTGTAGTTCAAATTGTCAGAATTGTATTTTAGAAAATTAATGTCATTCTTTTTTGGTGGGTGACTTCTAACTACAGGAAACGAAAACGTAGTAACCAGACAAGTTTCCTAAGGCAAAATGAAAGTGAGTCTGAACCCTAAAAACAGCCAATAGAGAAAATCGAAGATAAATAAAACAAGACCTCGAATGCGAATCTTGGGTGAAGATGAAAAAAGAGCATTATTTGGCCTACAGCAAAACACGAGTATCCGAAAAGAGGGTTCAGAGGTAAGAGGAAAGTTCAGAGCCAGAAAGGATAGCTATTCGCCTTCGCTCATTATATCGCATAGTTGTGCACAATGAGCGAATTTTAGTGCTTTTTAAAACTATCTGTTGTGCAGCCCCATCTTATGCCTGGCTTACTTTTTCATTCATTCTTCCTGGTTTACAGTCTTCTTTTCTGATTTTTATCTTTTTTCGTTAATTGTTTCTCTCAGAGTGGAAAATTAAGAAAATAAGAATAAAAACAAAAATATGAATTTTTAAAATAATTTTACTTTCTACACAATACAGGCCTACAGGACGAGTCGCCACTGCTTTTAGTTAAAACTTAATAATACACATAAGCCGTTTGATTTTAAAAGGCGATATCTGCAGACTCGTCCGAAATTACTTTTTTTGCGTTTTCGATTTGATGAAGGTAGTTGCATCGTTTGAAGTAAAACCTGAAATTCTACAATTCACAGTTATGTTGTAGTAAAGCAACAAAGTTTCCGTATGATATTAGAAGGGAACTTCTGCGCAGATGATCGTCAATTGACCCTCAAGAGGACTAAAATTAATTTACATCACACTTTTTACTATTAATTAGTGTTTTTAAATCTGAATTTTACTTAAAAACAGACATAATTTACATTTTATTTTGTTTTATTCGAGTTTATATTTATTTGCAAATAAAAACAATTAAAATTTTATTTTAGTTTAATTGAGATTTCTTGTTTTATAATTGTTTGCCCCTGAATATTTTTAAATCTGAATTTTACTTAAAAACCAGTAGCTTTTTATATTTAAATTTCTTTGCAATGAAATACACTTAATTTTATTTGGGCTTTTAATTTTTTTCGCTGAATTTTTTGCATTGAATCTGAATTTTATTTAGAAACGAATAATTTAAAATTTATTTGTATTCTTTTCAGTTTAAGTTTACTTGTAAATAAATTAATTTTGAATTTTATTTGAGTTTCTATTATATTCCTGGCTTCTAATTATTTTACCTTATTTTTTTCTGTTTTAAATCTGACTTTTACGTGAAAACAGATAACTTTAAAATTCTCTTTTATATTGAGTCATCAAATTGAAATTTACTTATAAATAAATTTGGAATTGTAGTTAAGTTTCATTGAGATTCCTGGCTTTATAATAATTCATTCCCTAAAATTTTGAAATTTTTATACTGTTTGATGCTGAAAGGGGACTTCTGAAAAATTTAAATTTGAATTTTTGTAAAAATTAAAAAATGTAATTTTTTGGTTATCGTCAGTAGGTTCATTTTCTACTTTGAGAAACAATAGAGATATCTTGGACCCTAATTTCGATGTTGTTTGCAGCCCATTCGTTTTTTTCTCCTCCTGTAAAATTTTATAAATGTCAGAAGTCCCCTTTCAAAATCAATCGATTCACATAACGCAGAGAGCAAATAATTTAATATTCTTGTTGGATATCAGGCTTTTACCAGTTTTGCCTTACCAGTTTTGACACTTTCTCAAGTTGTCATTCCATTCTTTTTTCAAGTCGATAGTTGCAGCTATCTGCGATTGAAACTGAGTCAGAGACAGTGAGAAACTGTCACAGTGTACGTAATTGGCAATTTTTTTTCAACCCATGGTAACTGGATGATTTACTAATAGGCAAATATTCGCATTTAGCAGTTTTTCTGTGTTGAAGAAATTTACATTTCTGTATCAATTAGTGAGAAGCCTCTTTAAATTAGAAAAGCGATTTATCTCTGCAAGTTTTGCTGATAGAATCGTAAAACTTAGTTTATAAATAGATGAGTGTAAGAGAAACATTCTACTCACTGAAACTTTTACTCTATCGGAACGTATAAAAATTTAATTTTCATAACCTTTTATTTTTAACTTCCACAGAAGGCAAAATGTTTCAATAAATTTGTCTTCTTACATTTCTGCAAGTTTCGCAGATAGAAGCGTGAAACTTTGTAGATGAACAGATAAATGTAAAATGAAACATTTTACTAATTGATATTTTTGCACTATGGGGGCCGTGTAAAAATTTAATTTTTTTAACTTTTTATTATCAATCGCCTTAGAAGCCAAAATGCTACCATGCAAATTCAGACCTTATTTCATGAAACATTGTAATTGGAAGAGCATGTCTAAGCGCAATATTTAAGGAAATAAATACTTGTTCCACTTTTTTGGGACACCTGTTATACCATTGCATGAATATAAATGCATGTTCCGCTGAGAAAATATATGTTTCGGTGATCGTTTGCACATATATTTTGAAAGAATAATCAGAAATATTGATTAATTTCGAAATACACAAAGCTATAGTGTATAATCTTTATTCATCAGTATTTCAAATATTTTATCAAGCTAAATCAGGAAAAACTTGAATTTTAATGGATATTTTTTCCACAACTGACAATAAACATAGTTTTTCTATAAGATAAAATAAAAATAATTGCCTTTATTTAGCGAAGAAGAATTAATGAAGAAGGGCATGCTGTGGATATTCCTCGTCATGATATGAGACTCATGTTTAGTTCAGTATTATCTACGGTCCACTATGAATCAACAAGAGGAGTATTTTGGACTGACATTGAAATTTTGAGCTGCTGTCAGACGACGAGAAAGGCATCTGAGCTTCCAAACTTCCACACCACTCCAAGGGATGAAGTTTGACCCCTAAGTATGGTTTAACGAGCAACACGCTCATATACTCTGCAGCTCTTCAGTGGAAAAAGTTTTCAAACCTGAAGCCATCCAGCCGCGAAGCCGAGTCCTAACCACTAGGCAACCGCGGCCTCGGAACTAACTTTGAACTGTGGGCATATGGCGAGGATATGTGGTGGCATAGATATTAGCTAAATTTAACATGACTCACTTACATTTCTTAAATACTGTTTAATGTTTTAAGATCCTTAAGGTAGTGCCATAGTAAATGGATTTAATGTTCCTTGCTGTTCTTTAAAACAATCTATGATTGTTTTATTAGTTAAAAAAAAGATTCACTGTTATATTGTGTTTCATTTTATTGTTATTGTATTTTTGTTGGAAGCCTGAAGAGAAATATGAATAAATATGAGAATACATTCTTAATTTTGTAGAAACGAGACGATTTCCTGCAAGTATTGTTGGACGTCAACGAAAAAAGAAGGACTGGTGCAAAGTCTAACAAACGTAAGTCTTAGTTTATATTTCCAAGTATGAAAACACCCATATTTCTTGAAGTTTGACGAATTAATCACGAATAATTATATGGAGGTTAAAATTTCTTTTATTTTGACGAACTAATTATCTAAGTTTAGCAAATTATGTGAAAGTCGAAATATTTCATAAAGATTACGACCTTATGATGTTA
The DNA here is from genome assembly GCA_013235015.1 of Araneus ventricosus. Taxonomy (NCBI): domain Eukaryota; kingdom Metazoa; phylum Arthropoda; class Arachnida; order Araneae; family Araneidae; genus Araneus; species Araneus ventricosus. The sequence goes on along the minus strand of BGPR01000568.1, from coordinate 266,957 downwards.
CATATAAATTAACGCTTACACAGATATCGAAGAAGATTTCGTTCTTCTGCTTTTAAACATAGCGCATTTTTTTATAATTAGGGTAGATGAAAAACTTATGTAATATTAAACCTCTTTCTTATGAGTAATACAGATTTTGTACTAGAAGAATTTTACTATTGCTTATAGGTTGGTGCAACTGCTGTGTCACTAACTGATTAGAATTTCACTCTACTTGTCGAAATAATATGTGCCTCCTCTAACAATTAAGTTCATCGTTCTACTCTCCCATCTATTCAGCCACCACATGGTGTGATTGGTAGAGGAGAGAGGGGTAAAATCGAGTACCTTGATTCTGACGCTATTACTTCTTCTTTCAAATGGATAGATTCTGAATTACACTCCAGAAGTTAATAAGAAAGAATGATTACAATGGCAGTGTTGTTGCTGTTCAAATCACGGCGTCTGTGAAGGGTTATTTGTTTCAATGCATCAACTCTCTAATATTCGTTTGTTTTAAACTATCCTTATTCAATAATCATTGCAATTATAAAAAGTTTAAGTGTAGATATTTATATGTTTAGTAAGGATTTATACCATATCAAATAATAAAGTTTTAGCGCAAAATTGTGTGGTTCTATTTCGTTTTTTATAACTTCTGCACTTGGAGTAAAACCGGGTACTCCAAGCGGCGCAAGATTGGGCCAGACAGTATTGATGATTCTCCTGTTAAAGACAATAGAAACACATCCGACGTTTATTGTTTATATTTCAATGATAAATTTTCTGATTAAAATATGCAAAGGGTGTAGAAACTGTCTTAGCTGGGGCAGCGAAAGTTGCAATGGTGAGCAGTAAGAACACAACTGCCTTACACGTGAATTTTGTAATTAATATTCTTAAATTGTCACATAAAATGTCTGCTACTTTTCCACTGAAAATCTAGTTTTCCTAATTTCCCATAAAAGTAGTATGTGTACCCAGTTTTATCCCACTAGTGGATTAAAACCAGGTGAATTGACATACTTTATAAAAAAATCATTGATTAAAGAAGTAATGAAACTATGCTCCGATAAACAATGTATATTTTAATAAAATTTGAGAAGCTCAGTGTCGAATAATTTAGCTTCAACAGGCTTTCGAGTCTTAACTATCCGCTTTTACCCCACTTTCAACTACTTTAAATGATAATGAGGAGAATCAAGGATGACACAAAAATAGGCGATGCAGGGAAACTACAGAACTAATCTTCTAAATGCTTAAAAAAGTGTTGTACACTTATCTGTTCTGTCGGCAAAAATCTTGTTTATGCGATTATAACGAGACATAGTTTTCTTATAGAAAATACTTAAAAGGTAATTTCAAATAAATATGTAACTGAGTTATTTTAATTTCAATGAAGACAATTTGCCATTGTACTCAAGGATCATAAATAATTTCATTTCTTAGCAGCGTTAATAAATTACTTGCTTGTCAGCATACGAAATGAATTGATAATTGGAGACATCTACAAACAAAATAGTTTTTAGTTTTTTCTATAATACATGCACATATTGAAAAATACTTGGGCTTGAGTAAAACTGATGAAAAGAACTCCTGCGACAGCAAAACAATCTTGTCTCGGATATTTTAGAAATCATAACTAAATTATCTGGTAAATGTCAATAGTCTTCAATTAAATAGTTGCAAATAAGCATTATCAAGTTATTATTGTGTAAAATTATCAATTTGGGTACAATTTTGGTAGTTGTAAATAAACATTATCAGTATCTTGTTCAGTTTCAAGAGTTATAAATGAACTTCAGTCTTTTTACTTTGTTTTTAGTTTTAATCCTGTAATTTTATTATTAGCCATTCTTGTTCTATAATGTATATTTTTGTACATAGATTTTCTGTATGTTTAATGTTTGTGTTCTCAATTTTTCCTTTTATATAACCTAGATTAATTATGTTACTTGTCTATTATCCTTCCCAATATTAAGCTACCATTTTTTCCTTGCCAATTTCATGTCAGGTGTATGGTATTGTGTTGTTTCTTGTCTCGAATGCCACAACTAATATTTTTCATCGCTTTAAAATTCAATTATGCCCTTTGGCACCGTAAATCCAATCGATTTCCCATATGGCCAGTTTCTGTTCAACTACGTGGCTTTGGACACATCGCACGCAGGTCAAGACGATTTAACGGAAGCAAGGACAGGTGTGAGGTCAATCATGCTCCCTATAGGAGCACGGTATGCACTTCCTTCCACGTACACACATTCAACTGACAGGGAACCCCTTGGGTTCCGAGCTCGGGGGTATACAGTGGCGTTAGTGTTAATGTAAATGAACATTATCATTTTGAAAACTATTTAACAAATGTGAATGATGCTGAATAAGTAGTGTTACTAATAACATTTCTCGTTAGATCTTTCAATGGACGAGTTGGTGACACCATGTGTCTCTTTCTTTTTGGGTGGTTATGCAACCATCTCATCTACGCTGTCGTTTACCACTTACCTTCTGGCATTGAATCAGGATATTCAGGAGACACTACGTGAGGAAGTGGATACTGAAATGGAAAGAAGCAACGTGAGTAACTAAATCACATAAAAATCGCCCATAGGCATTTTTAACGATAATCACTTGGATGAATTTACTTCTGTAGTTAACTTCTGTTGAACCTGTTACATGAAAAAACTGATGAATAAGTCTTTATGGATTTTTCTTAAGGTAAAGATATATTGAAATTTATTCAATAACGAAATAAAAACAAAATATTAGGCTCACAAATAAACTCTCAGTTTGAATCATATTGTTAGAAATATTACAGGGAAATCGATCCACACTATTTCTATAGTAAGAATTTTTAAATTAATTTGAATTGAAGAAATTCAAAAGGAGTTGACTTGAATTTGATGTATATCTTAGCTCAAGTTTTATTACCTTTGCTACCTTTAAAATTGAATATAATCTTAAAATAATAAAGAGTTAAAAGCATACTTTTATTTGTATTCACTGAAACGCAGAAAATATGTTATCAAAGATCTGGAGTCAAAGCAAAAGTCGTAAAAATGGGGGTGCTACTCTAAATGGATTTTAAAAAGGAAAAACGGCTACACTAGATGGATTTTTAATCATATTTATGGTGTATTTTAATATTTAATTTAATGTTTTCGATTTTTCTTTCATTTGATATTCACTGCGTTTTAATTTCCATATGACCGTAACATATGCGCCTGCGCATTAAGAACAGCACCACCAATAGTGGTAAAGCGCCAAAGCTAAAAGACTCAGAACTGCGAAAAGACTAGGTGAGCTGAAATAATGAGCCCAAATATACGAATACTCTTTGCAATAGCTAGTGTTAATGTAGATTTGTATTCTTTCTGTGTTAATGTTTATACTTGTAATAAACCTTAATGTTTCCAAAAGAAATAGCACTTGTTATTTTGGCTTCCAAATTAGAGCTAGGATATCCACTGCTATATCCTGTTGTTTTCAAAAGCGCACGATTTTGAGATATTTCCTTTTACCTACAGATTTTTTATTTTAAAAATCATTTTATACATTTACAGCAATAGTAAAAGCATTAATTTTTATTTCATTATATTTTACTTTCTGGTCCTTAATATATTAATTATTATTACAGTAGTGATTATTATAACGTGTTGTAGTCAATTTTTCTCAAATTTGCTATCAGATGGCGCCTCTCGTTTTGAATCAAAACGAGATTGATCGCTAAATAAAATTTAGCGATCAATCGATAATTAAGTTTTGAAAATATTAAAATATTTGTTGTTATTAGAATCACCACACTGTACATATTTTCATAACGGGAGGAACTGAAGAATTAGGAACTGATTTAAAAAATCGATTACAAAATTTTATTTTTACAAACATGAAATACATCAAGTTAAATAAAAGAATGTGAAAATGTCCTCTATTTTGAAGACTGATTTTAACCCTTCAAGTAACGATTTTTTTAAATTTCAAAATAAAAAAAATTTGGCATGGGAAGTTCACTTATAAAAATAGAAAAATACACAAAATTATCAAAATAGATTTGTGATATTATTAAATTGGATTTCATGAAAGTATCAACTCACTGTTTCCTTTTTATAAAACAATAAAAAAGTATTTTAAAACTAAAATCAAACGGTGAATACCTCTAGAAGGCAATTGATGAAACCATGAAAGATGTAAGACTTCTTTTAAATTCTAAAAACTGCGTAAATTTGTCAATAAATGTATCAGGAATTAAATAACTGACTACCACAGACTTATCAATAGGACCTGTGCTTTCCATGGAAAATGGAACGAATGATTACTGTCCGGTCTCTTGTGATGTTTCTAATCTGATACAGCGTATACGAGAGGACAAAACATTTTCTATTCATTGTTAACATGAAAAATAAATTGCATATCAAATTTGATACAGTATGCAGTGAAGGGATAAACCAAGTAAATCAGCTTTTTGATACTTTTACGTACATCTAGATTTACTTTTTAATATATATTTTATCATTTCAGGGTCATTTAACATATGATGCGGTGAATCGTATGATTTATCTTCGTAAAGTGATATTTGAAACTCTACGAATGTTTCCACCTGCATTTAGGTACAGTACTATAAATATATATTCATATAAATAGTTTTTTAATAAAAATGCGCCATTTTCAGGTTATTCCAACAATGGTAAAATATATTGAAAAATTCGCTGTGAAATTTATTCTAAAATACACATGTCACGCAATCTAGATTTCAGTAATTCCACTTTTTTCAAAATTAATTTATTTGTATTATCTTGACTAAATAAGAACTCTATACATGTAATGATTTAACATTTTCGCATCTTTAAAACCGCTTCTTAATTTGAATTTATAATTAATTATTCCTATTTAAGTTCTAATATCAGAATAATTGTCACTGTAACTCGCTGAGATCTCGATTCGACCGGCCGTAGCATTGGGGGTTTTCCCCGTTTCTCAGCTGTATAAAAAGGCTTGACGGCAGCCATCTTTCTTTCTTTTTAAACATATAACATTCGATAAAGACACTCCGGTTAGACGTAACTTTTTTCTTTATTTAACACTTTCACGCCGGGGCGCTGCAATTCATGTTTCTCTCCCATGGGCGGCTAGCCTAAGAGCGTTTTGCTTTATGGGGGGCACCATTCTCTTTTTTCCATAATTTTCTTCTTTCGCATAAAGGGTCCGCAAGTAAGTCAAGAAAACGTTGCAGGAATTTTTATAAATGCTTATATAAAAAAAAGGAGTGCAGATTATGCTACAAAAAAACTAATTGTTGTGACGTTCAACCAGCAGTTTGTTTGAAATGTTTTAACAAATTGCATAGAAATAAAGAAACAATCATATTTATAACATTGAATTGTTATGTTTATATTATCGAATTTATTATATAATTTATGTTTATAATATTGAGTTGAAATAAAATAAATCCTACTTTTTCAATTAATATACATTAAATTTTCATTATTTTAATTTTCAACCTTATGAAAATTGTCTCTATTTACTAAACGAACTAAATTGTTGGTGGTATGCGCCGTCTGATAGGGCATCTAAGTGCGAGCCACCGGTGGTACGCGCCGCCTGATGGGGCATCTAAGTGCGAGCCACCGGTGGTACGCGCCGGCATGAACGTGTTAATACGTCGCCGGTGACTGCCATTCGCATATCTTTCTACTTGCATTATGACTCGATATTTCTCCTAATTATCTAAAATCAGCTGAAACCTATAAATTAAAAGATGAAATAAGCTTTTCTTCTCTCTAAAACGAGTGCAACTTCTTTGAATTTGAATATACACAACATCAGTTGAAATAATGTTTCATACATATATGAAATTACGATTCACGTTCAAGGTTTTGCATAACCACTCTGAGACCACCCTGGATCTCCTACAGAAACCAATACAATGGCATCCATGCTGCCTCTCCCCTGAAACTGTTCCTACACTCTTCATCTCACTTCTTTTTGGTGTGGGTCGGAACAGTTCCGGGGAGGTTGGTGGCATGACAACATGATTTAAATTCATCTATATGTTCTTATAAAAGATCATTTTTAAGAAGCAATGAAGTGATTTAATATTATTTTCAAGAATTAAAAGGAAATTGGCGTCCTAAAGCCGATGTCGCATTACATTGTAATTGCCTTTCATGCACATGGAAAATCTTCTTTCTCCGTGCTCCAAGAAACTCCATCAAAGAATCTTGTTAGATATTTAAAGCTTCATTACTGAAATTAATTGATACAATAATTTCTTATAGAGACTACAAATACAACTTTTTACATTATCACAATACTTCATCAGCAATTAAGCATCTCATTTATTCGTCACAACACAATACCACAGCATACCCCCGAACTCGGAGCCAGGGAGGCTCCCTGTCGGTTGGGTGGGTATGCGTGGAACTTTGTTGATAAAGCAAGAGCAAAAAGAAAAATTGTATTTTATATAGAAGGATACAAAGAGAGGAAATACAAGTATAAATACTAATATATACACAAACATATACCCTCACATACGAATATATATATATTAAGCTAGACTCTGCGTCCTAGAATAATCACATATACGAGGTAGGGTCAAAAAGTTCCCGGAATAGGTCAATTACAAATTATTAAAAAATAGAACAATAATTTTACCTTATTGGCCTTCAAAGTACTTTCCCCCTGCATCCACACACTTCTTCTAGCGTTCGTATAACTGATCAAAACACTCCTGGCATCCATTTTTTGAGAGGTCCTTCAGGTGCTTCATTGCATTTTCGATCACCTCATCCGAATCCACAAAACGGTGTCCCTTCAATTTCATTTTCAGCCGTAGAAACAGGTAAAAGTCCGCTGGTGCTAGGTCGGGAGAATAAGGAGGGTGTTCCATAGTGGTAACACTGTGTCTCGCAAGGTACTTTTTCACAATCAGAGCGTGATGTGGTGGAGCATTGTCGTGTAGAAGAAGCCAATCGTTTATTGCCCATTTTTCAGGTCGTTTTCGTCTGATTGAATCTCGTAATCTTCTCCAAGTAAAGTTTTTTATTGACAGTCTGGCCTTCAGGAATAAATTCGTAGTGAATAACGCTATCGTAATCGAAAAAAACCTCCAACATCATTTTCCCTCGGCTTTTGTCGAAGCGAAATTTGTCCCTCCTTGGTGATGTTTCTGCTTTCCATTCACTTGACTGACGTTTTGTCTGAGGGCGTCTCAGAAGGTGATTTCTAGAGCAAAATGCAGAATTTGATATTTGCACTCTGCTCTAAAGGCGACATTTCAAAATCCGGCGAATGAAAGATTCTCTTTGTCAGAAATGATCTGCAGCTAACGCCGACAGTACCGGGAATGAACTCCAGATGGCTGTGTGTTTTCCTTATTAGTGCTGCCAACCTCCAGAAAAAGATATTTCTCCTCCAACGAACACCTGCGTGAATGTAAGCGACCATTCCGGGAATTTATTGACTCTACCTCGTACTTTTACATGATGCTGTTGATGACGTGTGGTGAACATGTGGCTGGGCCCTGTATTTGTCATATCTACGGTTACTGGGCAGGTACTTATCCTCATTTAAAAGTAGATCACCGTGTGAAATTTGGTTTGTCAGCATTTCTATTAATTGACCCTTTCTTTTTTTTAAGAATACCGTAAAAAGAGAAACCTAAATTTAGTTCAGAAATTGATCATGCCGCACATGTAAGAGATGCTGGTGAAAAGGAATAATGGAGTAACTTAATATTACAATCGCAAGAGGTCCTATCTTGATGGAATTCTGTTGAACTGATCGTTGGGGCGTTTAATAGCAGTAAATTGCCCGACGTTGATCGTATTGGATTTCAATTACTTTCTTTTTCTGGTGACATTTTTGAACTGTGATGTTCGTATTCTAAAGCCAGTTTCAATGAGCGGGCTGGGTCCAGACGTTGAAAGAGTTGGCATCTGTCAGCGTTATTATCATTGACTGGGCAATCCATAGAGTACGGGGATGAGAGTTTGAACGCGTAAGTAACCATATTAACGGTTTCTGTAGGGTTTAAAACCAGTGGTATTTAGAATTGTTGAGGTCTGATCGCCGATGACGGGAAATACTTCCTTGTGAGGATTTGATGCATGGAACTCCGTAATGGGTTTATTTTGCGTCGTTCTCAGATCCCATGTTCTTATCTGGAGTGGTCTCGTCATTCATATTTACTGGATACCCTAACGATGTGGCGGACTATTAATTTCTCTCTCCCGGGTTGGCGCCGCTAGTACATGGATGATATTTAGTTTAGTTTAGTTATATTAACGTTTCGTTTTGAAGTAACACTAGCGCTATTTTGGAACGGAATTCGCAATTTTGAGCCATAGTCAGATGACGAGAACCACACCTGAGCTCGCACCCCCTCTCCAAACTTCCGCACCACACCAACAGCCCCGACGGATCTAACGTGCACCAGACCCACTTGCACGCCGGTTCTTTAGCGGAATCGGGCTTCGCAATTGGAACTCTCCGGCCCCGAGGCCGAGAACTTACAACCAGGCCACCGAGGCCTCTACATGGATGAGAAACCGCCGGATAATTATGTGGGTTCTCGCTTCTATTGGTAGTACAATAATGATGGGATTGTATTACTCTCTCCATTGATAGTCCGTAATCCCTTCGGGAGGGGTCGGGCAGTGGCCGGTGATGCCATTAGGACTCCGGTCTCTTTACTCGAGATATTGCAGCGACTGTCTTCTCTGGTCCCTTGATGCCTAGGTAGGACATGGGTAACTCGATTGCGGACATTAATTGCTTGTATATTACTTTTCCAAAGCGTGCATACAGTTATGGACACACTGTATTCGATAATAATCTCTGATATTTAAAAAATATATTAATGAGCTTTTGCATATTTTACGGTAGAAAGTATATTCTTCTATTTTTTGTATTCGGTCTCATTTCTAGATGAGATTCGCCATTCATTTAAAACTGCTTTTCAGGCTAGAAAGAGAAGCTGCTGCTGACCACAAGCTAGGAGATACAGGAATCATCATACCAAAGGGGATGCTTATTACTATTCCTGTGTATGCTATGCACAGAGATCCAAAATATTGGCCTAATCCTGAGAGATTTGATCCAGAAAGGTAGTTGACATTGCATTCTAAAGAAAACTGAAATTTATTATTGAAATTAATTAAAACATATGACATTAAATTATACACAGTGTTATCCACGAAGGTGTTTTTCACCCTTGAAGCAGAGTTGGCAATGAAAGTTCGTAGAGGTGGCATAAATTCGAGATCCAATTTTTTTTTAAATATTTATTATTAACAAAATCATAATATTCTCTACTTGACTAAAAGATTAAGCTTGTTTTAAAACTTGAGTAAAACAAAGGCATTGTCTGATGTCATGGCCCGGTCCCATGCAAGCTATTATTGCCGGTTGACTTTAAATACCAAAGCGCCTCACTTCACGCAAGTCGAATCTGATTGGCTAATCGGATCAAGTGGATTGTAAAGCATCACATGGATTTCTCGTCAACATTCCAGTGACCTTTTTGATTTTGAATGTGCGCGTTGTTTTAAATTACAAGCTTATGCTGCTTTACGTTTTCAATGGAAAAGCGAAGCTTCGAGGTCCCCGATTTTCTCAAAGTGAAGCCGTTGGTTCTTTTTAAAAAATTGCCCGGTACCTACTTTAGATGCCGCAGGTATCGCGTGCACACTCAAAAGATCATGTGAACTGGCAAACCAATAAGATTCGACTTGAGTAGAGTAATATCGTGAGATTGAGGTACATGTTTAAATACCCACTCTATTTGAATTTTAAATGTTGCCAGCCCCTAATAACTAAACTTGCACCGATTTGGTTGGAGTGAATTATTTTGAGATCATGGTACAAATCTGGAAAAATTAGGGACACAACCAACCAGGATCCGAAAATAAATTATAGATAAATAGAATGAAATGTCTAACACATAGTAATGACATACAGATTTCAGACAGAACCCTGCTTATATTTACATATCAGCTGGAGTTATTGCATAGACAATGTCAAAAACGATTCCGATTGAATAGCTGTGTATTTAGATTTCAAGAAAAGTAATTAGTTCGAAGTAATGACGCAAGACATAATTGAATATGATTGTTTACACTTCCGTATCTGCGAACCGAATGCTTCGCCACATGTAGTAAAATACGAGAGACAATACGAATTTGAAAATGAAAGTAAATTATTTCGTCGCTTAACAAGCAACTCCACCTATCTCAATTTTTTAAAATTTC
>BGPR01000568.1:243728-256721 GCA_013235015.1 Araneus ventricosus | reverse complement strand
TCGTCGCTTAACAAGCAACTCCACCTATCTCAATTTTTTAAAATTTCAAAGAAGATGGAAATACTCAAATTTACACAACCACTAACGGATATTTCAGAATTTTACTAAGATCTGGTATGTAAATGAGACCGCATATTCCTACTAGATTTGAAAAAAATTCAGAAATAATCGTTATTGATTGTGAAAAACTGTGAGTATTTTCTTCCTCTTTAAAATTTCCAAAATTGAGATAGCTGTTGTTACTTGTTAAGCGACGAAATATTCAATTTTTCGCAACCAATAACGAATGTTTTTGAATTTTTTTTTCTTCACATCTCGTAGGAACATGTTTTCTCATGTTTATATCAGTTGTTGAAAATATTCAGAAATATTCGTTACTGGTTGCGAAAAATTGAGTATTTTCACCCTCTTTGAAATTTCATGAAATTTAGATAGGTGGTGTGACTTGATAAACAACGAGTTCCTAATTTAATTGCCACATATCCTAACAAGGAAGAAGCGTATTAATTAATAGTTTCATGGATTCCAGTTTTTATTTTAGCGGAAGAGTTAAGAGAACAGTTATATTGTATTTTATATTATTGTTTTTAGATCGCATTTACAACATCATATTCCTGTCTAGCCAACAAAATTCATTAATAAGGCAGTTTTGCACGATGCACATTCATAATACATTTTAATTTTTGATGAATGTTATGAGTTTTCTTCCTTATGATATACATTGTGGCTTACTTTCATTTAAGTATTATTTTCAGTGCCACACGCATTTACGATTTTATTTACAATACCATATTTTTGATAAAAAAAAAATAATTTTCTACATCTTAATATATAAATATAAGCGAATTTTTAAAACCTGTTATTTTTATTATTTTCTAGTTAGTAGTCTAATATAACACATCACTAATCATTATTATCATTTTGAACATTATAGTGGGTTTTTCTCAAATGCACTACCAGAAACCGCCTTTCGTAGTGAATCAAAACAGTATGAAACTATTTGATTCATTAAAATTAAGCTATGAAAATGTTAAAATATTTTACTTTCATCAAGAACACACAAGTATACAGAATTTCTGAACTCCAACACATCAGGAAGAAAGCAAAACAATCAATTGTAATGCTCCGTCTTTAAGAATTTCATGAAACAAGTGAAAGTAAATACATAAGAGTTTAAATTCTTCTTTAAAAGAAATTTCCAGTTCTCTCAGTAAGAATGCAGTGATGTGATTATAATATTACTTTGATTTCTAGTCAGATATTTTTCGACTGCAGAATATCAGCAGTTTCTTAAATTTACACAAATTGTGATTCTATGTTAACAGATTCGAACCTGAGGTAGAAAAGAACCGACCCGAGTTCTGTTACCTACCGTTTGGTGCTGGCCCCAGAAAATGCCTTGGAAAAACTTTCGCTCTCATTGAGATCAAATTTTGTTTGGCTTACGTGGTCAGACATTTTAAGGTCAACAGATGTCCTGAAACTAAGGTAAGTTAGCTTTCCATGTTTTTTCACTTATCTTGTATGAAATACTATCCTCCTTCGGCGACTAGTTTGTTCTCCTGCAATATAATTCTGATTGAATCGCTTATGCATAGTTCTATATTCATGGTTCCTTAAAAAAGTAATTTTTTACTTAATATTGAGATAGGCATTTGAACCGTTTCCCTAACTTTGCACCTGTTCTGCTCGCCGTTTACTAGAATCTCCCTAATGAATTCAAGTAAATGTCAGTGTCATGTAACATCTACTTGCAGGGTGCCGGCGCCAGCTACACTTTCCTATTCGTTAAAAAAATAATAGTCTCTACTAATAATAAAGGAGAATGTGCGTATGTGCGCATGTCAGCGTCTGCGTGCGTGTGTGTCTGTGTGTGTTGACGCTGTACGGAGTAACAGGGCAGACCGCTGCACTTAGAGCTAGGAAATTTGGCACGAACATTCCTTGGAGGATGGGAATGTTCACTTCGGAGCCGTTTTTGAAATTTTAATTAATTAAAAAATAAGTGAAATTTTGCAGTTTTTCCTTAATAACTTTCGAAAATATTACAGCACAAAAATCATTTTTACACCATCTGAAAGCGCAAGATATTACCCTTTTAATGATATCAATTATTTGCTGTAAAATTATTTCTTTAATTTTAATAGCCTTCTAAAAATATTTTTTGTTATAATTTACAACAATACTTTCCATTGTTGCAACGCAATTCAAACCGTTTTCATTGTTTAAAGAAATATTTATTTGCATGTTTCTCTTCCATTGTTGAAAACTAAGGTTATATCTTAATGTTTAATAATATGTTTTAATCAACGTGGTACTGGATGTAAATTGTACCGCGACATTTTAAAGTTAAAATCAAATGCATATTTCGCAAGAGGAACAAGAGAGATTGATTCCGACAACAGGAATTGTATAGCTACATGACACAAATAGTTATCGACTCCATTAGGGACTTTCAGGCAGACAACGAACAGAATAGATGCAAGGATATTGAAAGAACATGGGTTAATTATCTATAAAAATTTTTAGTTTAAAATTACTCTTTTAAGGGAACCAAGGAAATCAATTTATAAATAAGAGATTCAGTTGAAATTATGTTCCCGGGGAACAAGCTGGTCGCCGAAGGCGTCTAGTAAATAAATAATCTTTGTTTCCAACAATAAAATGGAGAGGCGCATTTTACGTCCAACATCCTCACCTGGGGGAGAGGCACCACCAGTACACGGATGAGAAGCCGCCGGTTCTCGCTTCCCCTGAGGGTATATAAATAATGTGGTTTGAGTTATCTCCCTCCAATGATAGTACGTGCCTCCTTCAGGAGAGGTCAGGACGTGGCCGGTGATGACTATTAGGACTTCGTTCTCAGTACTCGAGCTATTGCAGCTGCTGTCATTCAGAGAGCCCGAGTGCTAAGGTAGGGCGGATGTAACTCCGTTAAGATTAAAGTTTCGGTCCAACAGCATGTAAGCTGGATTAAAACAATCAAACATAGCAATCATAATCACATTCAGCCTACTGGATACCGGAATCGCGGCCCACAAAAATCTTATACAGGCTGCCACATTTTAATTCCATTTTATGAAAGACATAAACTCAACAAATATTAACAGTAATGAGATTTGGATGACAGGAAAATTATTTTAAATCTTTTCTATATTTAGGAAATCGAAGGTTATGTTGAAACAAAGTGACTAAACGTATTCAATTAGCCGGGAGAGATTAGCCAGAATTTGGATTCTGTGTCCCGGATTTGAATTAGGTATCTCGGATTGTAGTGTATATTTAATCTAAACAAATAGTTAAATGTTTTAATTGTATAAATTTTCTTTTTGAAAAGCTAATTTTTGAATGATTCTTCATTCCAATTTTTACTACGGGTTGAATAGAATGATCCTGATTTGACAAGAGAAGCAAAATAATTTTTCTACCCCCTTTGGTCATATTTATTTATTATTAATTTTTTTAGAATCTCAGATGAAAGGGAGTAATATTTTAATGAACACATGCCATAATTAGAAAGAATAAACTTATCAACCCTTAGTTTTAGAATAATCATTTGCTTTCAGGAACGTTTCTTTTTTCAGAATACATCACATATAAAGTGACCAGATGTTCTGAATTAGCTGGTTCAATTGGTTTTGTGAGTCTTCGTACTATCTTGATTCCTCCCTGTTCTTTCTTGAACTCGAAAGAGGCTAGGAAGCTTAATAATAAGACCAGTAGCTGCTCGTCAGCTCAGAAACAAGCAGTGCTGCAGAAGTTATGTAGACCCAAGTTGTAGGAAATTTTGTGCTGATTATTTTGATATATAATGACGATATACCAAAATTTGATAGTTTTTGAGTTATAAGCAAAGACTGGGATAAAAGAAAATGCATGATTTTTTGGCTATATCTAAAATTCCAACAAACATTTTTGGTGCCAAACCTCAGATTCGTTACCAGCACCCAAAAAATATAAAGGAACAAATAATCACAACTCCTCAAGATTTAATTTAAAAAGCTACCTAATAGTTGTACGAATAGCTAAGAGAAAGTGATAAAAGGCCAAATGAGGACGGCAAAAGCGGAAATCGCGCCTCAAACGTGGTCTGTGGTCACTGCAGCTCTGAATGCCCCTAATTTTAACGGAGAAAGGGTTGCTTTTTTCTTCTGATTTATCACTCAGAGTTGCGCAATGTGAAAATTTCGTTCCTTCAGAAGGGTAAAAGCCTCTGCAGCTCAAGCTTGCGTCTCCCTTACCTGTTGATTGGTTTTCCGTCTTCCTTTTACGTTTTTTTATTCCTTTTTTCTGACATTTTCGTTAATCATTGAATTCTTAAAGCGGAAAAGTAATCAAATAAGAATAAAAACGAAAATACAAGCTTTAAAATAATTTTAGGGAGACTGCTGCTTTGCAGCCCTAATGGACGAGCCGCCGCTGAATAAGACTTTTCTTTGAAAACATAATATATGTTATTTGATTAAGTCTACAAATGTTTAGTACACAAAACAAGCATTAACCCTCTGACTGCAGAATTTTTTAAAAATCGCTAATTAGATGCACGTTCGAAAATATGTTCAAATACGTTTACGCGAAGCGAATTATGATTCGGAATTAAGAAATAATGAAGCGAGAATTTTTCCTTTGATGCACTGTGTAATACTGCAAAGTGTATCTCATAAATAAAATTTCAGGCCTGTAGATGTAAATTAAAAAATTTATCCTATGTCCGGCATCCGGACTATACCTCATATTTCATTTGAGATATGACAAACAATCACACGGATTTCGTTGTAAAATGGTTTCCAAAGGATACCAAAATATTGCACAAGCGTTTTAAATGGCAAAAAAGGATTAATTGCAAGAAATTACCCGAAAGACAAAATTCACCACCGAACTCCATTTTACAAAGAACGAAGATTTTCTGTAGTTCGATTTAGAAAACTAAATAAATGAAATGATTCCATCCCCGAAACGAAAAATTCTTGCAAATATCATAAGAAAGTCGAGAATCAAATAAACCAGCTGGAGTGGTCTCCCCTAAGCTTTCTTAAACACATATGGAGAAAAATTTAGCTAAAAGGTAGTAAAACGAACAAGCGTCCCTAATGCAGTGGAGAAAAAAGCTTGGTAATTGGAATCTTGGAGGCGAAAGGCGTGGGTAGAAGCGGAAAGGATTAGCGCAAGTAAATCGCGCAATTACGAAATAACGGCGTCGCGTCATTGTGTGATGAGAAAAGACAAATAGGCGATTTGAACAGCTTTTTTTCGATCTATTGAAACGAAAAAGGGACAAGCATCTACAATTAAGTTAGCAAGCCTCATACTAATTTTTATTGACCAAAGCTGTAGGGTTTACGAGTTATAATGTTTAGAAGTATGCGATTATATAGAACAACAGACAGTCACCCCTTGGACGGATTTGGCCCAACATTTGATACGGACCTACATTCCTGATTATAAAACTGTTTACCAAATTTTATCCGTCTAGCTATTCAAGTTTTTGTGTTATAGTGCTCACATGAACGTGGACAGATGGACAGACAGACTTCCCGTGGACGGAGTTTATTCAAAATTTGATAGAAACCTACAAATTATGTGTGAAGATCACATACCAAATCTCATCACCGTAGCGTTAATAGTTTTCGAGTTATCATGCTCACAGACAGACAGGCAAACATAATTTCAAAATTGTGTTTTTCGGACTCAGGGAGGTCTAAAACGTGGAGATTCGTCAAAATCTCGGGTTTGAAGTTTTTGCCTATTACTATACTTTCTCTTTGTATACATAGTATACGAGAGAGTAAAAAACAGCACGTAGTTTCATCAATTATTGAATTAATAGAAGTTGTTCAAAATTGATGCCCGGTGTACCGGACAACAAGTCCGTAGCGGTTAATTTATCTGCAAGGCTTTGTTAGCACGATAAGATTCAACGCTATAGTAGTTCTAAGTAAACGCAATAGCTTGCAAAAATCGCAGAATGCAGCAGAAAATAGAGTTACTTTTTACCCGCGAATATAGCAGGATAAACAGTCAGAGGGTTAAAATACTTTCTTTTTTTGTGCAATTTTGAACTGGAAATAGATTTTTTGAGCCTTTGCAGATCGAACTATGCTCTTAAAAATTTTTTACTGAAAAACACGTGGGAAAAGTAGCTTATGGATAATGACTTCAAAGAGAGAAGAGAGCCTTTAGAGGTAACACAATAGCGTCAACAAGACAAAAAAATGTCAAATACGGAGTCAAGTGTTTCTTTTTTAAACTTGAAAATGGGTCAGTTCTGACATTTTTTAAAGTTAATAAGGTCTTTTGTCTTCTTTTTATAAACCAAATATTGCATTTGATCGAAATCATCTGGATCAATATCTGGCCAATTCATTGCATAACAAATGATCTGGGTATTAATAAGTGGTAACTTGAGTTCCAGACCCGCTGTTAATGGCTTAGGTTCGTTTTTGGATATTGAGAAACGCTTCCATTGAATCAAAGTTCGATTTTTGCTACACAAATATCAATATTTAATAATAAATAAACGCTCTTCGGTTGAATATCACAGTTCCCACTATGCTGTGATAAAAAATAGAAGTGACATTAAGCGATTTCCTTATATGCTGTCTCTTATTTGACGCATTCATAGCGACGTCTAGCAAGGCTCTGAGAAGTAATTTCAGTTCAAGGTGCAAGTTAACCTATTAATGGTCAAGTAGCATTTTTAAATAATAATTTGTATACTAGTGTTATAATAATAATTTATATACACGTCCTGAATTCAACTTGGAAAAATACTAAAAGAAAATCCTGCGTGAAAATTTTATGTTTTACTGCACGCCTAGACTTAACGTCCCTATTTAGGCAAAGTCCTATTAATGCAAAAGAATAAAAATCTAAATTATGTGAAATTCGGAAAAACAAACAACAACAAGCAAACATATTCTTACAATTTCATTTACTGACACATTTGTTAAATGCAGGTAAATAAATTGGTAAATACTTTAACAAACTTTTCTTCTTCACATTAAAAAATATTCTTTCGGAATCCGATTTGAAAATAAAAAGACCACATTACCAACCTAACACTTGATACGTGCTGCCGTCGATTTAATATAGAGAAACAAATACTTCAAAATATTTTTTTGTAAAAATTATGTTGAAAACATACTTTCCGTGTGTTTATAATGCATTTTTTAGAAGCGTCCCTAAAACGGGAAGCTGGATTTTAATTTACTCTATAAAAATTCGAATGTGAAATAACGAATGTATGTGAAGCTATCTTCTCATGAACTGCTGAACGTAGAAGCTTGCTGAAGGTACCAAAAGATGGGAAATGATCCAAGGAATCCATTTTGACCATCCAAATCCCGAAATTACAATTATTTAAAATATATTAATTGAAAATGTCAAAATTTATGAATATACCGGTCTGCCATCTATCTGCAGAACCTATTATTAATCTTTCACATCCGATGTTCAGCATTTGGTTTGTATAAAAGATTTTATTTTATTCTTTTTTAGCGAGCTTCCGAGAGTTTTGATTTATAAACATCGTTTTACTGCATTTTTCTTCCTTTTTTGTCTTACGGTGTTTTCTTTCGCAAAGTTACAGCTATAAGGTAATAAAAGGACTAGGCTTGAAATGATATTTACGTATGTTGGGGGAAATATTCATTCCTTTTGAGCCTATTTTTTTCTGCAGTATTATTCAAATACGGGCAAGAAGAGGAGATATCTTTCTGGTGTTTAATCTATCAGCTTGTTGTACTATTTTTATTCGTATATGTTTTTTTATTTCGGTTTATTTTTCTTTTGCGAAACAAAATATTATGCTACCCTGTTTTAATTTATAAACTTTGCAAGTATAGTTGTTCATTTACTGTTTAAAAGTTGAGAATTAATTTTCTTTTTCAAAAATTCTCCTGTTTTCATTCAAACCATACTATTTTAAGGTAGTAAAAAGGCTAGAATTGAAAGTTGTAATTCAACAAGAGAGCATTCAGAGACATTTAAGTTAGTTGGGGAAGTTTAGTGGCAATATTTGTAGGGAAAAAACAGAGACGGGCATATGAAAAAATGTGGATCCCGAGTAACGCCGGGATATTAGCTATAAGATAATTAAAAAGCTACATTTAAATGTTTTAATTCCACATTATAGGACTCAAAGGAGATTTACGTTTTTTGTAAAAAGTTAGTGACAATATTTGTAGAAAAAACAAACCGGAGGCAAGCATATGAAAAAATATGATCCCGAGGTCTCACGTGGCCTCACTTCTTCTCTCCGCCACGGAATGACGCATTATTCGAGATGGCCCGTGCAACGCCGGGCTACGCAGCTAATAGGTTAATCAAAACTTACACCGTATACTCGTTCGTGTGAATTATAATCAAGATGTAATCTTTACAATACACTTCTTCTTACAGGTACCTCTCGAATTCTCTCGGTATGAAAATGGATTTTTGCAACCAAAGGAAGTAAAAGTTTCACTGGAGCCAAGGAACCTCTGATTCACTGATGAAGATAGAAAGTTAATCTTTTGTAACTTTGAATACAGATCACCATGAGAACAAAAACGGGAAAAAGCATCCTATTTTATTGTGTAAATAAGTTTCAAGGTTCAGTAGGACTATCTGCAAATGAAAAAGATAATTTCAATTTAGTAACCGATGCTAAAATAAAGTGTTTAATGATTTTCTGTAAATGTTAACCTTACATTGAGCAGCGTTGTATATACATTTACATTATTCAAATTTTAGTATTTAGAAATTAATTTTAAATAATTCGACAATTTATACAACATTTTGCTTGAAACTTTTATGACTTTAAGACGGAACGTTTTTAAATGTTAAATGTTTCAATTAAGTAATTCATGCCATTTTAATGAATCATTTTTAATTACAAATTTGAGTTTAAAATTAAAGTTTTAAAATTATTTTCCTTATATTCTTTACATTCATTTATATAAATAAGCACACAACTTTAGCAGAAAAATAATAAAAAAAATAACTGCGTTGTGTGTGTGTGTGTGTTTAGGGTTAATATAAATGATTTTCTGTTATCTGATTTATTGTAGAAGATAAAAATTTAGTCTTCGATAACTTCGAATAGATGTGAGCATGTAAATAACAAAGAGAAGAAAATTATCTTCATCGAGTGTGTGAACGAGTTACGCGTTTCAATTGGGCTATTTGTAGCTGGTAAACTTTTTATTGCTAAACTGGAAATTAAATTGTATAATTGATTAATTGAAGTGTTCATTAAAGTAGAATAGAGTTCGACGTAGGGATGAAAAAAAGGGGGAGAAATCTACTTTATCGATTATATGAATAAGTTACACGTTTCAATGGGAATATTTGCAACAGGTAAACTTCCTTAAATAAATATAAATCATACTGTTTACGGAATTTCTGTAAATGAGCAGTGGCGTATATAACTTAAATTTTAGTATTTAAAAATTAAATTTAAATAATTGGACAATTAATACAATATTTTACTTAAAACTTTTATAACTTTAACTGGAACGTTTTAAAATGTTAAATGTTTCAAATAAGTAATTCATGCTTTTTAAATGAATGATTTTTAATTAAAAATTTGAGTTTAAAATTAAAGTTTTAAAATTAATTACCATATATTCTTTACACTCATTTATGCAGATTTGCACACAACCTTAGTTGAAAAATATTAAAAAAAATTGCGTTGTATAGGGTTAGTATAAATTATTTCCTGTCATCTGATTTATTGTAGCAGATAAAAATTTAGTCTCTTTTGCAACTTCGAATAGAGCTGAGCATGTAAATAATAAAGGGAAGAAAAGCATCTTCATCGAGTGTGTAAACTAGTTACACGTTTCGATTGAACTATTTGTAACTGATAAACTTTTTATATCTAAACTAGAAATTAAATTGTATAATTAATTAATTTAAGTGTTCATTAACATTTAATAGAGTTTAACGTAGGGATAACAAAGGGGTAAAAAGCTACCTTAATCATTTATAGGAATGAGTTACACGTGGCAATTGGACTATTTATAACTGGTAAACTTTTCATTGCTAAATTGGAAATTAAATTGTATAATTGATTAATTGAAGTGTTCATTAATGTTAAATAGAGTTCAACGTAGGGATGAAAAATGGGGAACAATCTTCTTTATCGTTTATATGAATAGATTACACGTTTCAATGGGAATATTTGCAACTAGTAAACTTCCTTAAATAAATAGAAATCATAAATGAGAAGTGATGTATATAACTTAAATTTTAGTATTTAAGAATTATATAATTTTGAATAATTGGATAATTAATACAATATTTTAATTAAAAGTTTGAGTTTAAAACTAAAGTTTTAAAATTAATTACCATATATTCTTTATTCTCATTCATGCAGATTTGCACACAACTTTAGTTGAAAAATAAAAAAAATTACACTGTATATGGTTAATATAATTTATTTTCTAATTTTTCAGTTTTTTCTTCACCAGAAATTTTTTTCTTCGCTGTCTGTTAAAGGAGTAATTTTTTCCCCTCTCAACAGGAATTATCTTTTATGGTAAAAGTTTTTAACAAATCATAATGAAATATAATGAAAAAATGCACCATTTTTCGATAAAATTTTGAACCTACTTATTTGTAGCTGTTAATTCTCGTTAAAAATATTTTGTTAATTAATATCATAGTTACTTCTTTTTTAAGCTTAGTACTAAAATTCGAGGTGTAGCACTTAATTTTAAAATTCCAGTATATCATCTTCAAGATAATGTCTTTCTTATATTTCACACCAATATGTTGTTCTTTTATTTTTTGAAACCAATTAATAATTTGTCACTAAGTTTTAAAATCAATTTTCGCTTTATTGTGGATATAATAAACTGATAATGATAATAATATAACTGCTGTGGTTGCGTTACTCACCATTCCAACATAAAGAATTCTACCATGATAATGAAAGCATCATGATCCTGTAGTAGGTCAGGCGTTTATTGTTTGCAATATTGTGTTCAGTTTTATATATACTCAAGTTATCTATTGTGTTCATGTGTATGTTTGATTAACGTTTTGTTTCTTTAATAAATATATTATATTTACTGGAACATAACCATTCTATTCTTGTGTTTCTAACATGAAGAATTTCCATTTTTCTTAGTTTCGATTAGTTTTATGTATTTATGATTATGACTGTGTTTCGCTACAAAAATAATGTATTGTGCATCATTTAGGCATATTTATTACGAGAGCGAGTAAAAAAAAAATTGAGAATATATTTATTACTCATAAAAGGCATAATATTAAGTTCTACTCAACAGTTCAGTTAAAATAATTATAATAGTTCTACTCAAACCTCAGTTGAAATCACCTCACTATGGTAGTCCTCATCGTATTGTATACGCCAGGCCCAACATGTCTGCCAATTCTGGGGCACATGTTGGAAACCATCTTTTGGCACCACCTTTACAACTGCACCTCCTTTCTCCAAAACAACCATTGATGAGTCGAATTTCTGGCCAGTAATTCCGATTTTATGCAAGGAAACGAAAAAAACAAACAAAAAAAGATAACACGGAGCTAGATCCTGACGGTATGCACACATTAAATATTTTTGGACCAAATATTGTGCAACAATGGTGGAAACATAAGGACGTGCATTATCATGGTGTAGGCAACAAGGCAGATGATGACTAATCATTAATTGTCATATCAGTTTTGTCCAATCATTGCTTATATGCTTTGATTTTTTTATAAATCCGACGAGAATCGATCGTTGCATCAAAATATATTTGACTCTTGTATTTCAACCAAGTTCTAAAACTGAAATAAATTCCTCAATTCTTCATTTTCACTTGCCTACTTAACTAAGCAGCCTTATAATCATTAAAATAAGTAAAAAAAATATTTATATGCCCCGGTCATGATAGTTTCTTGTTACTTGTTTGTTGCATTCTTATTTAAATATTCTCAGGTTGCAAACAATACGGATATGCATTGTTTAATTCGTTTATAAAAATATATTTTTCGCAAGAACATTACAATTTTTAAATCATGTTTCTTAAATTTGAAGCTATTTCCTTCATTTAATATTTTTTTTTGTGTTTATGCATGTCTTCTCATTTTGTTTGTTTATGATTATATTTTTACTTTGAACTCTCTTTGTGAATGTAAGCTTATGTCTGTATTTCATACTCTATTTTCTTATTTATGGTTATGGTTGCAGTTTCTACTGACCTTGTTGACTTACTATTGTATTCGCATTATATTGTATTATTCACCACAATTAGCACTTTCTTGAATTCAAGTACGTATATGTGTGTGAATCAAGTACATTTTTTTTCTTATATTCTATAAACGGATAAAACTTTTTCCAAAGCAATTTCTGATTTTATTGCATAAAATCTACGTAATAATAAACATTTTTCTTGTTGCACAGTTTAAGAAATCTTTTTATTTTATTTTTACAGCTGAGAATCGAATAAACTTTATCATCACCAACACAATTAAAAGCACAGAAAAAATGTTCATGTGAATATTCAAATTAGCGTTAAAGCATAATTTAAATATAAATTAACAAAATTAAAATTATATGTTCATTAGAATAAATCTTTCTATATTTTCAAGTAATCAAATTAATTATCTATTTGATGAGAAGCCTTTTCATACAAAAAATTCTCGACCCGTAAGTTATTATAACTTCTGCTGAAGATGCCTCGATTCAATAATGTTTTACTGGAATTTGCATAAGCATTCTGAAATCCCGTGCTTAATTCTCAGTGATTGGGCATAACACCAGCATATAAACAACCAATTCTTGCCCATGTGCGAAGTGTGCAAGATACCTGGAATTTTAATCGTTTTGGAATTATAAAGCGTTACCGCGAATCCCAGTCTCTTTATTTTTCCGACATAATGATGTAGAAAGTTTCTTCCGCAACGTTTGGTTTAATCTACAACAGTGGGTTTAAGATTCCTCTCTTCGTGGGCTAAGATATCTTTATTTTTCCAACATAATAATGTGAGAAAGATTCTTCC